>JAMAHW010000044.1:0-278822 GCA_023627715.1 Periconia sp. R9002 | reverse complement strand
AAAAAAACCCCACACTTCAACAAACCCCCCGCAAATCCGCAAAAAAACCCCCCCCCCCCCCCCCCCCCCCGCGCCGCAATTATCACAAATCCCCCGTCAAACGACAAAGCAATGAATGTGGGATCTTGGAATAGCAACGTCGCTTATTGAGTAAGTTTGTGGAGAGTCAGTCTATTATATACTATACTATACATACTAAGCCCTCCAAACTATCCGCGTTCCCCTGGGTCCTCTCTTATCCTCATTCTCCCCTTATTTATCAACATCCTCCTTAGTTGACGTCGAAACCTCGCAACGTTTCTCCTCCCTTTGCGCGTTACAACCCACATAAAAGCATTGTGTATTCCCCGTTCTATGCCTGCCGATCGCCATACAGGTGGACGTCTTCTAATTTGAAAGTGTCTGCTCGACCAATGAATGAAGCTAGGTCCGGGAATCGCAGTTGATGACTCGCTTCTATTGCTATCAGACATGATAACGGTTTAACGATTGTAGCCTTGGAAAATGGGTTGGATATTGCTATCTCTCGCTACGCCAAACCACGTGCGGTATGTTCGTTTTCGCTGTGCCGCGATTGCTGTTCAAAGTGTGGCGAGGAGGAAAAACGATTCTTCGAAGTCTTTTGGTTATCTCGGGGAGGTTCTTTCGCGAGGAAGGCCATGCTGTACCTAGCATATCTCGTAAAATTCCATGTCACAGTAAATGCATTTCTAAAATGCGGGATGCAAAAACTAGCAAGCTTTACAAACCATCAATTCGTTCTGTATCCAGGATAGCTGATTCTAATCGTGGTTGGGAAGGGGAAAGCTCCGTGTTTTAACTGGACTATCTGACTGGAAGGACAGTCAAGGGGTTTCGCAATCGCAAGTATTCGCGCGTGCAAAGGGTATGTCATCCAGCTGTTTAGTGTTGGAGATTGTGATGCTGAAGGGGGGATAGGATATAGCAGGAAGTTACGAGAAAACTCGAGGTATGCTGGTCACTGAAAGAAAGAAAAAATGCTGAGGTGATGAGGGTCCCATCGTGAAGAGGCTCGAGAATCAAAACAACCAGGCCTAGATTGAAAGTTTTCTGATTATCTTGTACGCGTGCTCTGGGTGTTTGAGTGGCGACGCATCTTGCAGCATACCTATCCGCCTCCTTCAGCGGGCGGCAAGTGATGCACAACGAGCTGAAAGTATCACTCTTGCTCGTATCGATCGTTTACGTACACGTTAAATCACACCAATTTCTACTTTCCCCCAACAAATGGCCAACCCCCCAAGCCAATCGTCAGCATTGCCTCATTAGCCTCAACCTCGCTCTTCTTTCCTTCCATCTCCTCCACATCCCAATTCGCAAACACCGTCTTGCCGTTCAAAAACCCCACCTTTCCAGCATCTCCTTGACTCAACCACACCAAAAAGTCTGCAGGCAAACGCTCCGTATCCATGGGGAGCTTCGCTGGGTCAGCCCCGGCGCCGCGGAAAATCTTGGTCTCCACCATTCCCGGGTGTACGGACACGGCGAACAGGTTCGGGTTCTCGACGGCGAGGTATTCGATCAACTTGCTCTGCGCGATCTTCGAAGTCAAGTATCCGGACAAGTATGCGGTTGCCTTTGCGCCGAAGACGAACCCGCCCGCCGCAAACGCGTATAAGCACGCGCGCTTGGGGTTTGCGGTGGGGAGGAAGGCTTGCACGTTCTGCAGCACGGACTTGACGTTGACTTCGTAGGTGTCCCACCAGGCGGCTAGGTCCGCTTGAGCGGCGAGCGCGGGCGGGGAGATGGAGGCTGCGCCTAGCACGAGGACGTCCCAGGTACCAATGGAAGCCGCGAGAGACGAAATGGAGGCTCCGTCGGTGACGGATGCCGCGTGAATGGTGGTCTTGGTGGAGGCATTGGTTGAGGTTATGAGGACGCTTGTCTCGGAGAGGGTGGACTCCGTGCGGCCGATCAGCACGATGTGACATGCGTTGGCTTTGGCGAAAGAGAGGGCCGTTTGGCGGCCGATTCCTGATCCCTGGTGATGGTTAGTTGTGTGATGTGAGAAGGTAGGTAAGAGGAGCATACTGCGCCAGTTATGATGATGGTTTTGCCTGTCTGGCTGAGGTCTGCCTGAGTAGGGTCAATTGCGGCGTACGTGTCGTTGTGCCATGTTGAGGTGAAGCTGGGGAATGGAGGCTGCATTTCCAACGTTGTTTGTGATGGTTTATTTTCTGGGTTGAAGTGGTTGGGTGCGAGTATGGATAGAGAAGATATATGGGGAGTGTGCGGGGTTATTGGGGCCAGCTAAGTATCAATTGAGGTCAACTATGTAAGTGGGGAAAGAAGTGTTTGTCTTTCACTGTTTGGAGCGGCAGAGCGAATCACCGACCGTGAAAGACATTGTGCGACGAACAAGCTACATTCGGGCAGCTGCATTACGCGGTCCCCTCCACGTAAGATGTCCAGAAACTATTAACCTCACGTGACACCATCATAATTGGAGTTATAATAAGCCATTTCGCGACAGGTACCTTCTAATTCTGGCTAAATTATACGAAGAACTGCGATAACCTTGATCATAATATCATATCATGTGTAATTCAGTCAGCTGAAGTGCTTACATTGATATGTCACTAGACACGTCCCTTGCTTGTCCAGTACACAACACCACCCTAAAAATCTGCAGATCCGGAAACCAAAAAAGAAAAGAAAGCGAGCATCCCTGGTTTTGGGATATTCGCTATATATTGTAGGGGTTACACTACAGTAAGGCGTTCTACCTGATTTCTTGTGGTCCCCGAAAGTTTAAATTGGGCGTTTCCGTTCCGGTGAAGATCATGGCGGGTAATGCCTGACTATACCTAACTGGGAGCAGTGCATTTGCGTACTCCCCGAGCGATAGTGCTTTGTCACGATTGAATGGGAGAAGGAATGCTGTGCCACTAGCACACAGAGCAGCTCAAAATGCTTATGCCATGTGATAACCAGTACATATCTGCCGTACTACGCTGGATGCATGTGGCCTACAAAAGGTAGGATCTAGATCAATTTTGTGAACCGTTTTGTAAGTTATATTGTAAGCAATATTGCACTTTGTAAGCAATATTGCACTTTGTAAGCAATCCTTGGAATTGATAGCGATAGGGAAAAAAATGAAGGAAAGGATTTTTCTGATATGATTGCCGTTTTCTCCTTGTTTCGCTCTAGGGCAATCGAAAGTCTTTGATCAAAATATTCAAAACTCCCTAGTGTTACAATTTCTCTGTGTGGAATGCATCGAAAACCCTTCCCCTGGTTGTATTCGACTGATGAAATCTTTCCCACTCCATCTGAGTAGCTATTAATGTAAACTTTGATTGAGCGCAAAAAATCATACATTTTGCAGTGATTGAGTTTGGACTAATATACTTCTAATACCGCTGTCCACGCTACATTATGAAAATCTGGCACTTGCTCCGCTCAAACTATGAAATCTCAAACTGACTTCAAGCAATGCTACTTCCACATCCCGCTCAGAATTTCACAACTGAGAGAATACAGCAATTATCCGAACGTTACCGACCCCACCGACCCATCGACTCGTCGATTCTAGACACCAGCTAGGTTAGACAACAAAGACGAAGTCCGGAATGACCTGATTACCTCAACGCTTATACATGCGATATCTGCCTTGATTCTTTTTGAATCCCGGAAAATCCGAGACACCCTAGGCGTGATGCCTAAATTATATCTACAAGCAAGAGCCGATCGTGAGCACTGCGATCTTCTGCTCCCTACAAAAGAAACGAATTTTGTAGACTCGATTGTCGAGTCCCGCCATCTCACTCTTAGCACGAGAGCTTCAAAATGATATCCTCTATTCATCTCTCCAAGGCCACGAATGGGGAGTCAACAGCGAAACGATTGCAGACGCTCCACACGGCGAGTAACAATGTCTCTGTTCCACTTCCAGAATTCATCTCTCAACTCCCAAAAGCATTATGCGCAACCGCAATCACTGCATACGACTTCATACAAAACCTCTACCTCCTCACCGTCGACGATAGCCCAACATTCGTGATACCAAACACAGTTTTTGGCATAGCCGCCGCTTCAACATCAACTCTTCTCCTTCTGCCATCGACCTCCCAAACGGCACCACTACTTACGCTCTCATGGCCATGGTACCTTTTCACACTCCTCAAAACACTGACCTTCAACTGGGCGAACCTCCTGATCTTCGACCTCGCCAACCAGCGCAGCGCGGGCGCAGAAGACAAGATCAACAAACCATGGCGACCAATCCCCGCCGGACGCATGACAGAGACGCAAATGCGATACTGGCTTCTTGCAGCATTACCTCTCGTTCTAGCCTTCAACCACTACGTTCTCGATACCGGCGTCGAAGGCTGTGCCCTCGCTGTTCTTACCTGGATGTACAACGACCTCGGCGGCGGCGATGACAACTGGATCATCCGCAACGCAGTCATAGCCGCGGCATTCGGGGTCTATAATCTCGGATCGATGAAAGTGGCTGCCTCAACGGCTGCGGGTCTTACATCGTCTTCCCTCATTGCCCGGACACCCTCGTCACCCCTGATATCCCCACTGGGCTACGCATGGGCCGCTCTCATCAGCGGTGTAATATTAACCACCATGCACGTGCAAGATCTCAAAGACGTGGAAGGTGACCGTGTTAGGGGTCGAAAGTCCGCGCCTATTGTTCTCGGACGCGTCGTGGCATCGTATACGATTGCCGTGCCGACGCTTGTCTGGTCCGTTGTGTGCGCGACGGTGTGGTTTAGCTCGGTGACGGCGGCCGCTGGCGTTATGTCCCTGGGTGGGTACGTCGCTTGGAGATGCGTAGCTCGAGTCGGTGATAGGAAGGTGGATCGTAAGACTTGGCAGCTCTGGTGTTTCTGGACGGCCGTGTTGTATGTGCTTCCGCCGCTTTCTGGGGTGCGAGGGTGAGCAGATTTGTGTTTGGGGGGGTTCTTTTGGAAACTTGAAAAAAAAGTTTCATGGTTATGCTATAACTTTTATTTTGCTATTTTTGAACAGTTTTGAGCGTTACGATTGTATTTTCCTTTGCTTCCTGTTTTCTATTTCCAATTCTTTTTGTGGTCGTTATTTTCTCTTTCTTACTAGCTTCCACGCTCAGGTTCCTGTTAGCCAAAATGATCTATCTAAACAATGATACTCAGAAATGATTTGAGATATGTTAGGTATCCATTCGAACTACCGTCCTCACGCTGTATCAATCAGCATCTGGAAATTTGTTCCGGTCTGCTCGATTAGAAGCGAATGTACTGTGCAGTATACCGTTTTGGCATGATGATACCGGATTTAGGCGGAATAAACCGCAAGTCTCGTATCAGTATCAGCCATTGATCAAAAATTCCTAGATACAGCCAAAGGTCGATTTAGTCGTCCAGCCGACTTGAGACTAAAAAATGATTAGTGAATGGTTAGCGACATGTGCCACCGCACGGACGGGACAAACCCCCGCTAGGAGAGGATCTAGTTTCGCCCTTTGACCAAACGTGTCAGCTAGATTATTGATCCTCCAGGACTAAAACGATCATTTCTCCACTATGTCGGAATCGGGTGCCTTATTTCATATGACGTGAGATTTTCAAGCTTTTTGTCCAGATGCTTGGCGTCTGCTTGATATCAGGCCACCACACCTAACATTCACCAGGGGGGCCACTAAGGACGTGGTGCATATCGTTTCAGGCTTGTACTCATCGCTTTCGTTTGACCGCAGCATTCAAGAAGAGATTGCATTTGGAGATCGCCGAGCCAGGCGTTCTGTGTGCACCACCAATCTCAAAGTCAAATAGGGCATATGCAAAGTGGATACCTCTATTAATTGATTGATTAAACATACATGCCCATCCTAGTAGCCCCTGTTCAGTTCACCGCAGCTTCACATCTGCCCAATTAAGAAATCCCTCACCCTCCTTCATCAGGTGAGGCGCATTCCCCCATAGCAGATGAGTGACTCTTCAGAGGATGCGATCCAGCAATGCACAGGCATCCTTCAGTGCCTTGTCTCCCACTATTTTCTGTAACCAGGAAGGCAAAGTCTCGATGAACTGTTTACAGTCTTTTCCATTACTATTCTGATCCCATTAGTTCGGGCTTCACCGCGGGAAAGATGCATGCACAATAATAAACTTACTATCGGGTAGTCACATGGGGAGGGTCGAGACCGATAATGCGCAGGATGGAGCTGTCGATGAACTTGTCGGCGCTGGCTTTAATGTTTCCGCCAATGTTGGGGTCCTGGTATTTGGTATTGAAGTCATTCAACTGCGCCTCGTCCTGGAAGGTCATGATGGTAATGACATCGTAGTTGAAGTCGGAGGGCTGGCCGCCGAAAATGACGAGTGCGTCACTACCGGCCTGGCGCTTGAGGTAGTAGCGTGCGTGGGTCAGAGGAAACGAGTTGCCCATGTTCTTTTTGATGATAGGAACATGGGTGTTGTCGTAGTAGTCGATGAACTGTGCCACAGAGAGTTCGGGCTTGCGCGTCTCGAAGGCAGCAACCAAATACTGATTGTTGCCGCGGGCATCCAACTGGGCACGCACCTCGACGGGGAGGGCGGCGACGTCTGCAGCGGGGATTGAGGCAGCCATTGCAAGTGTTGAAATGGTGAGGAATGAGGGGATGAGCCACGAGGTTGAGAGGAACTTCATTGTAGCTGATTAAGGGTTGTATTTGATTGGCGAAACGTGGCAGTGTCGTTTGGTGTAACGGTAGGCGACTTCCCTGTAAGATTGGTTGGGGGTGATTGGGGGCAGGAATGCAGGTGATAATTGCCAAGAGATTAAGGTAAGAGAGAAGTGCCAATGAATTCGCAAAGATGGATTCACAAGATGCATCTGGGATCATGCTTATATTCTATATTGGCTTCCCAAGAGCACAACCCACAATGCCACATGGCAAGAAGATTGTTACGTCTGCATGTCCGACGCTGTCGCTTACGAGCAGTCACCGATAGTCAGCTAAGTTCTCCAACTCCGTAGTTTGAATAAGTGTATCTTCAGTATCATTTTGCGTCTCAATGCCAACCTAATACGAGGGTGGGGAGTGGAGCATACACGAAGGGTTCACCCGATGGTGGAGTCCTGTCGCATGGCCCTTACCGCAGTCTGCGTGGTTACAACCAGTGCCTTCGGCTTTGCTTCTAGAACACTAATTACGTGCGCTAGAAGTAAGAATCCTTACTATCTTCGGGGTCCTGATCCTTCGAGTAGTACAGGGTGATAATACGACAAGAGCTATGCCCAATGTTCTCTTAGAATAGCACATGGCTTACAACGAGACACATTCAGCTGCAACCGACCGACCCGCATCAAATCATCTCCGGCATCCCACGACATGGTTGTTGATTCCCGAAAAACGAGTCCATCGAAAGACTGTCAAAGTTTCCGGACAAGCTGGGACCGTCCCTTGTGGTTTACAAACCCGTAGTTTGGGTTTTTAACATGTGGTGCGAGCCACCAACTTGTGAATCCAAGCACTAAATCATCATGTCCAGTACAATCATAGCCACGGCTGTCCTTCTCGGGTTGGTAGCTCACCATGGTGTCTTTATCCGTGGGGAGTACCATTTGAAGCTTCGAGAGGTGGTTGCGGGGCATGCTGCCCTTGCTGTGGCCTCCTATTATTTTCTGTACCAGATATCGCAATCATTCGTTAAAGCTACTTATTCTTTGTCCATTGGCTCAAGCATCTACTTCACCACACTTTTCACCAGCATCGCTATTTATCGTATATTCTTTCACCCTTTGAGGAACTTTCCCGGCCCAAAGCTCGCCGGCTTATCCAAGTTCTGGCATGTGTACCATGCGCTTGACTCAAGGAATTACCGTCTCCAGCGTGAGATAAATAAAAAATACGGAAGCGTCGTTCGAACTGGTACGTCGAAAACGCTGAACGATGTCTCTTCGTTTACTGACACAATCCAGGCCCCAACGAGATTTCCATCTATCATCCACATGGAATAGAACTTCTCGACGGTCCTAAGAGCACAACAACCAAAGATGCGTTTTACGACATTCTCCGACCAAACAGCTCAGCTATCTTCACTCGTGATGAGCAGGAGCACACAGATCGCCGCAAGACATGGACGCAATCACTCTCCCAACGCTCCATGGACGAATTTCGACCCCGCATCGCAAAGGTCTCCTTAGCTCTGCGTGGTGCGGTCGATAAATTTGTTGATGAAGGGAAACCCGTCGATATCAATGACCTCATGGCCTGGTACTCATTCGATGTAATGGGCGAAGTGGTCTTTGGACAAGACTTTGGGTCCATCAAGAATCGCGCAACCCATCCCGCATTCATCATTCAGGAACACGCGCTTGGGCTCCTAGGCCCAATTCTTGATACGCAATGGATTGCGCAGATGGGATTCGCCTTTGTTCCCTTCATCGGAAATGTCAAACGCTGGATGTCCATGGTTGCGTTCTGCAAGGAACAAATGGCAAACCGCTTCCGCCGCCACGAAGTGACAAAGACCCCTGATATGGCTGGCTGGTTCATCAACGAATACAAGAAGCTCGACGGTAATACCAACGAAGATTACTTGAGCAAACACTTCCACGGTACCACCATCTCTGTTGTTGTCGCAAGCGACACCACTCGCTCTGCTTTCATTGCCATTTGGTGGTACCTCTGCCAGTACCCTGAGCACATGCGGAAAATCCAGGAGGAAATCGAGAATGTCGATACCATGGATGCAAATGCACTCGCACTTCTCCCTCACTTCAACGCTGTTATCAATGAGGTGTTAAGGATCATGCCTCCCGCCATGACTGGCAATGGTCGCATGACGGGTCCCAACGGCATGACTGTGGACGGCCATTTCATCCCGCCAGGGACCAAAGTGACCGCCCCCAAATACGTTATCATGAGGCAGGAAAGCGCCTTCGAGCAGGCGGATGACTTTATTCCGGAGCGATGGACTTCGCGTCCCGAGCTCGTCAAAGACCGTCGGGCATTCGGACCTTTCTCCTTCGGTATGTTTCTCACGAACTCCATTTTGCGCAGTTATTTCTCCACATTTTAAGACTTATTTTCTAACCGTGAGTTCTCTTAGGCCACCGTCAATGCCCTGGCAAGGTCCTCGCGTATGCCGAGCTCCGCCTTACCACAGCCCTTTTCCTCAAGAAGTACAACGTCAGCTTCGCGGACGGCTACGACCCAGACACCATGTGGAGAGATCTCAAGGACCAGGTCACAGCGCAGCCAGGGAAAGTGCTATGCAAGTTCACTCCCAGAAACTAAAATCTTCTCTTTCCTTCTCCAGTATGTAAGGGTTATCCTTACGTAGCGTTAAGTTAGATTAGCGTATCTAAGTTTGGCCTACGGGAAGCTCGAACCACGAATGACAATCTCTCCAACTTGATCTCTCATCTACATTTTGTTAACTGCTGCCTGTGCTTCTGTTTTGATCGGAGTGGGGATTGCTCATATCGGTGGAGTGCGATTTAGCTTTCCCGACAATACGAGAAACAAGATTTCGCGAAAGTGAAGGATTCAATCAATGCTTCCGAAACCCCCTCTCTCCTTGATCTTGGGCGCCTACTAGCCTAGTGCTGACGCTTATCAGCCACACTTGTGTCGTCTTGCAATCACGTTATCCAATACAATATCTTGTATTTTACAAGGGGGTGCATGTAGAAATTTCCTGAGCATTAGCATTA
Source organism: Periconia sp. R9002 (assembly GCA_023627715.1). Lineage (NCBI taxonomy): Eukaryota > Fungi > Ascomycota > Dothideomycetes > Pleosporales > Periconiaceae > Periconia > Periconia sp. R9002. The sequence goes on along the minus strand of JAMAHW010000044.1, from coordinate 269,159 downwards.
AGTTAATTGTCTAAAACAACAATATTCGCGACCTCAGGTTTTGAAGTTTGGTGCCATTGCTCATATTCGGTTAGTAGAAGATATTCTTCCTGCAGTTTTCGCCATGCATGTCGAACGAAATGGCAGTTCAGTACATGAAAAACTACCAAGTCGCCCCTTATCAGTTCCAGGAAACTTAAAAATTGCCTTACTACCCTAGAAAATTGTGTCTGAGTCTGACCGTCAATGTTGTGTGTTCACTAATCTAATAATCAACTATGATGACTGAGCAGTGCAAAGGACAGACAGTTATGCCCGAGTTCTTCCATCCGGAAAAAATGTTTCCTAATCTCACAACTTTCAATTTTAAATTTGTCCGTTTAGAACAAACGCCCACCGAAAACACACACTAGTACCTACCTATACTCCCCACATTGCCGAGGTAAGTACATCTTCCGAGTCGAGACTGTGCGCTCTGCCGGACCCTTATTTGGCACCGAGACCCGCGGAAGAAACACCGCGGAGCAATAAGCACAACTGGGGCTGCGCTTTCGGGTCCTCCATGCTCGCGTAAGAAGATCCTGGCTTCCGTCCCGCCTGGCACGCCTCGCTGTATAAGGCAAATTTAGCGCAGAACGCCTGAAAATCTTGCGTTGACTCCATTTATATTAGGTGCCTAGAGCTGGTTAGGAAATTTAGTGGATGCTGTAATGGTTTCTCATACGTCGCGTAGCCCCGTACATGTGATGAATTTTTGCCGTGTGTCTGGCCACTAAGGTGAGAAGAATAGCATCCTAGTTGAGTATTCCTCTGACAGAGCGAATATGTGGCGCCGCTTATCAGTTCGTATTTGCCATGAACGGAAGGTCGTTGTCCATAAAGCTTTAAAATCCACATAACTAAAGCAACGGTACCTATTGACAAAATAGCAAAACCATTGATTGGAGGAACCACTCTCATGTTATGGAGTGCAGAGTATCCTTGCAGCTGCAAGATGATTTCCGTGCTTTAACTCCACGCTACACAAAGCTATCCTTAGCTCCCCGTTGGCGGTGGCCCGTAGTTAAACTTGAAGGCGACTACTGTAATTTTTGTTCTCGGCAAGCATTTTGCTGGACTACCTTACAGGATCCACCAATGCGGGCTGCGGCAAAGTCGGGGGTTGCTGATCCGGACATACCGATTAGTGAACCAGGAACTAGGTTATTAACGCATCTGACGAGGATCGGGTGAGTTTCAAGAGAAACGGAAACTACAATGGGCCACTTGGTTGTCCACGTTGAAGAAGTGCACTGTGTCTAGATTTTTTTTACAGTAATGATCACAAGCTACAAGGAACGATTTCCTCAATTCTCACGCTTTGCACAAGCGTCCATCTCGCTGTTCACTCCACGCCTCACTCCCTACGGCAGTCCGTGCATACAGTAACGACTCTGGGTCATACTTTCGCTTGATATCGAGGAGTGATTGATAGTTTTCTCCGTAAAAGACCTTTTGCCACTCTGGCTCGAATGGGTCGCCTTCGTTCAAGTACGCTGACGGCTCCCCTGGGATCACACGAGAAAGCTCGGGCAAGAGGGTCTCGGTCATGAGTTTCTGATTGGCGATATTGTTGTCAAAGTTCTGATAGTCGTAGAATCTGTGATAAGAGGTAAGCATACAAAAGAAGTTAGCAGAGAAGAAGAGCACATACGTTCCAACGACCAGGCTAATGATCGAACTCCGCCAGGCAGGGTTTACGGCATTATCCACCTTTGGCTTTGAGGCATTATAGGCCAAACCCGAAATCCAGGCTCCTTGTTCATTGATCTTCTTTAGCGCTTCGACGTAATCTTCTGCCTTGGTCTCGATGACTTGACGTGGAATCAGCCGGCTTCCGATTTGGAATACACCCATCTCGGTGAAAGGATTCATTTCCTTATACATGTCCAGGAAGGTGGGGAACTCGGCTGAGTAGTACGTAAAGTTGATATTCAGCGCCTTAAGCGACGACAGGAAAGGTTGGAAAGCGGCGTCCATTTCCTCTTTCGTCTTACCAGCGCCTACGAAAGGTGACACGGAGAAGCTCGTGTTGCTGTTGATCCAGTTGCCTCCGATCCCCGCATCCACCACGTCAGGGAGAATTTTCGAGAACGCGGCGATTCCGGCATAATGTGTCGATTGGTCAATGTTGTCTGTGGTCCACGACATATTCATGGCTGAAGTGACACGGTCCTTGTGTAACTTGATGGTAAGCGAGAGAACGACGGCATAGGTGCCGCCACCGCCGCCGGACAAGGCCCAGTAGAGATCTGAATTTTCGTTTTCGGGGGTGGCTTTGAGTATGTCGCCCTTTGCAGTCACGACCTCCCATTCCAGCGCTTGATCAGCTCCCAGACCGAATGCTGATACGGTGAGTCCGTGGCCAGCTCCCTGTGTGTAACCACCCGCAAGCCCCACGGTTGGCGACGTTCCACCAACATTCACGTACCCCTTGTCATGGCTGGCCTGGAACGCCTCCATCAGACTTACGCCAGCGCCCACTTTCAGCGCCTTGCCCGTGTAATGCTTGGATTTGTAATCGACAACCTCGAGGTGTTTAAGGTTGTGTGTGCGTAACGCAAGTGCACCCGCACCGCTGGACTTCCCGAGCCAGTCATGTGCTGTGTTGCGGATTACCAGACGAATGTTGTGGTCGCGTGAAAACTGGATGGCAGCTTTGTAGTCGCCCTCTTCATGTGCATCCACTGCATACTGCACGTACTGTCCCACCACACAAGTAGCATTCCTCGATGCAAAAGGACTGCAGCTCTGAATAGCCCAGAAAGGTGCCATGATGGAAGACGTAGTATTGAGATGAAGTTCCGGGTTGAGCCATTGGTCCTGTAAGCTCTTGCACTTGCCCTCGTCGTATGGTCCAAATGTGCTGTCGTGGCATGGACTGCCGAGTGGAACCGTTTTAACCAATCTTCCTCCCACTGTGCTGTTCAAAGAGTCCCAAGTTCTCTGATTTGGCCAACACTCGTCACCTGGGAAGCAGCGACATGAGTGGTTTGAGGAGCCCTGCGACGGGTAACTTGCGTTCAGTGGCGGATACGAAGCACCAAGAACTAGGCCAGATAACAATGCTCCGAAGAGCAGATGGTGTGCAAGTGACATCGTCGATTTAAGAGTGAATCCGGAAAAGAAGTAGGAAACCAAAGTCTAAAGACACGTTGGCACAAATCATAGTCCGCAAGCAAGGCATACCGACTTATTATTACCTTGATGAAAGCCGGGACGTGAATGCTTTGGAATTACCTCAATATGTTGATGTCACTAAGATTCACATTGCTATTACAGGTGCGCGCCGAACAATTCATGACACGCGAGGCTGAGTACGGTGCACGGAACGCCTGATCAGCCCATGGAAACCCTGTGGGTCCAGCTCGCCGTATTGACCATTCTCGGGTGTTACAGAAAAATGCACGCTACAAATTGACGACCCGATCACACCAGCTAGAGGGTAACGGAGATGGCCACTAGTCTAACGTTCGGGTTCCGAAGTGTATGGTAAATATAGAGCTAATTCTACCCTTTCATTCCATCGTAGCGTTACTCTTGTTAGTATCACGCAGATGGTGAGCAATTTTATCCCCTCCCTGTATCAAGAAAATGTAACTTTGTAAGTAATCGCCCTAAGCTTCGTTTTGTCTAGACCCATCCCCGAGAGGAACAAGGGAATCCCAATTGCATGCATTGTGCCATGGACAGAATTAGGTGGCTTGCCCAACCCTTCACAGCATGTCCGTGATACCAGTCCATCGTGGGATATGACATAAGAAGTCCGTTACTAAATAGGCGTCGGCGTTGGAGAACAGGGAAAATGAAATAGTATTGTTAACACTACGGACCTATTACCTTGCGTTGCTTGTGACATAGGGCTGGTACATATTGATAACCCTACGCTTTCCCTCCCCTCCAAAGCCACCGTCCCGCCCCCCACCGAAGACAGATCGCTAGAGCCTGTTCACCTTCTACTTTTCCAAACATACACATACACCCACCATGGCGGGCAGCTTACGAGGCTTGGACACAAGCAAGGGCTTGGCTCTGTTCGTGACAACCGTCATCTTTATGCTCCTATGTCTCGTTCTCGGTGGGCTGAGAGTGTGGGCGAAGAGGATAGCGAAGCAGACATGGAAGGTCCATGACTGGTTGGCTGTGGGAGCACTGGTAAATCCGATACCCTCAGCATCTACTTTGAAGAAAAAATGCTTACATGCGCTCCCAGACTTGTATAACTGGGTACTCGGTCATCTGTATTCTCTGTGTTTACCCAGGGACCATCGGAATGCACCTCCCAGACGCGTTCGCGCTGGGTCCAAACGTCATGCGGACGACACTCAAAGTATGTCAACTCTCCTCGCTCCCAAAGCGGCGCACTCATCCACTACATAATGCCATGCCTAACACAAACCGCAGATCTTCTACGCCTCAGGCTTCCTGTGGATCTCCGCAACCACGCTGCTGAAAATGTCGCTTCTGCACTTCTACCTTGGCATCTTCCTCAACCGCAACGTTAGTACAGGTCGCTCGATCATACTGCGGTACGCAGCGTTCGGAGTATATGTCATCGTCATACTCTACTACATCGCGCACGTCTCGCTCCTCCTCGCCATCTGCCAGCCGATTTCCCTACAATGGAACCCCACGAATCCCGAAGGCCATTGCGGCGACATCAAGAAGCAGGAGATCAGTTCGTGCGCTGTAAATATCATACTAGATCTCGCCATCGTCGTGCTACCAATGCCAGCGCTCTTGAGTTTGCAGATCCCGACATCGAAGAAGATCGGGCTTGTAGGATTGCTGAGTCTCGGTGTGACGATCTGTATCATCAATATCACGCGGCTCGGGCTCATCGTGGCCCACGATAACTCGGACTTTACGTACACTTCGTCGGATGTGGGGTTGTTAACAGGCATGGAAGTGTGGATCGGATATATCACTGCTAGCTTGCCGACGCTGGGCCCCATATTCATGCGCGAGAAGATAGAGAGCCAAGCGCAGGCGCAGAAGTACTATCGGTCCAGGAGCGCACGGTCGAGTAGGCCGAGTAAGAAGAGTTTTGGTGCGAGTGTGTTGGAAACGAACGCGAGCTTTGAGCGGTTGAATGAAGACCAGGGAGAGGGAATTGCGATGGATGGTCGCAATGTGGAGTGATAAGCGGGATGTGTCTTTAAATATGATTTCGGAGTCGGGTGTTTGGGTTCAAAGTGATGGTGTAACTTTCCCCTACTCACGTTTCGTTGTGTGGTACTTGTTTTCTTATCTCGATTCCCCATGATTTCTTTTCCTACTTTTTTGATTTTACTTTCATGAATGAAATACGCACCACCTAAAAAGAACTCGGAAAAGATATGACGTTGATCAACGATTGGAGCCATCGTTCTCAAACCTAGACCATTTCAGACTTCTGAACGAGTTGCGTTGTCGTGTTCTTCTACTGCGCGGATGCCACGAGTGATCCAATTATTCTGCAATGATAAGCTCTTCATTTTCCATACCATTTCAGTCTCTTTCAACGACCAGCTATCTGTTTACATCTCAACGAAAATTTAGTCGCTATTGCTACAGTATCACTTCATTGACACATTCGATCAGCTCATCATACCGTTTCTCCACCTGCTCTTCCTTATAACATACCGCCTACACGCACCACACAATCTTCAATTTCAAGAATCAGCCTCAATTCATTTCTGTGTCGCGCAGAGTAGTTCAATTCTTCACCCGCTCAATCATCCTACCGCCCCGCAATTTCGATATCATAAATGAAACTCGAGACAACGGTCACATGATGCATTCTAGGTATTGCTCCCAAAACACGTCGACCAAGGGCAAGAGTCGGGGTTTTGCTTCGAAGATATCGAGGCAGCTGATAGGGAGGTACCGGTGTAGAGGTTGAAGTTTTCAATACTGTCGTTTTCACAATCAGGATTGTTCGGGTGCTTGCTTCAGTTTGTGATTGATAGGTCATTATTGGAATTGATTGGATCGCAAAGTTTGCTTTTGTCTAGTTATAACGTCACGACACCTCTGAAAGCGATTGTCCATATTCTCATCGCATAATACTCCTCTTCCACCCCTCTTTCTCGCATCAACATACAATCAACCACCAAGGAGCGAAACCACAGACATAATTGCCACACACTACTCATTACCATTCAGACATTTCGTTACAAGTAAACAACGCTCTATCCATGATCAACACCCTCCCCCCGGAACTCACCTTGATGATCGTTGCAAATCTCGACACTCTTTCAGCCACGTCCCTTGCCTTGACTTGTCGAAGTTTGAACAGATTATGTTTCCCCGACCAAGCCCGGCTCAGCAATCCCGATAAAATGACACTGTTAGTATGGCTGGAAACGAACATCACAACCATGTATTTCTGTCATTCCTGCGTAAAATTTCACACGTGGAACGAAGAGAAAGATAAATTGGGTTGGTATTTCTGGGGGAGACCGTGGTGTCCAGGAGAAACGCTTAGAGGACTGATGAGATTAAAAAGAGAACTCCTCGTTCCGTACTACATAATGCGCCTCGTCATGAACCGGCACTTTCACGGACCTACGCATGGCCAGCCATTGACCATACTACAACGGGAAGAATTGACGGATGACTTTAGATGGAAGAGGCTTGAGAAGCTTGACACTAGAATCTTCGACAACAGCCTCATGACACTTTTGGTCAACACATTTTCCAGTCAACGTGGAAATGTACAAGCACTTCGCAAGTTACTCGAGAGGGAGAGTGGAGATGTATGCCGCCACCTAACGATAGAGAATCGACACTATTCCGACTGCATGCGGATTCCTGAGCTGCCCGCAGACGATGCTCCGTCCGATTTTCTCGCGCCTTGCGAGCCATCATTTCGATCCTGCCCCTGGTGCATGACAGACTATTGCATCGAAATTACTCGCAAGGAGAATCGGAAAGACTACACGGTGAAGGTTTACATCTGGCGTGAGATTGGAGACTGGAGAAATCCATCTAGTTGGAGCTGGCTCAATGTTGCTGCTGTAGGTTGTCGTTTGACAAATAAGACGCGCGTGGATCATCCTCTGCGGTATGGACCTGGATTTGTGATGAATAAATGGCGCGCGGTAGATGGGGCATCTGCCAAGAATGATGGGCAGTGGGTCGATATCTCGAGCTTAACTGATTGGAAGGACAGGAGAGGGCATATCGAGACTGATTGGTGATGATGGGTAGAATGAACAATATGAGGAGAATGAATTCGATATAAGGCTATACAAGAGGTGTAAAAACAGTCCCGGAGATTTGTTCTGCATGTACTACCTCTACGCCTTCTCCGCCTCTGTGCCATCTCGGGATGCGCAGTGCTTGCTAGCGACGTTCTCTTCCATTCTCATGCCTGTATTGACTTGTGCAGCAACAAATGAAGAAGAGAATTTTTTGCATGCCCATGTGTGTTTCTATGAGATTACCTCTTGCGCGTACATTCTCTGTTCATGTTGTTCATGGTGTTGGTGGTGTGGCTGTCCACCTCCGTGCGCTCCTTCCATTCATCCCAAACGCACTTTCCCAAACCTCAAGATTACATCACTCATCTCCTGATGCGCAATATTAACGGAAGGTACCACTACAGGCCTGCATGAGATTAAAAGACACAATCGCCCTCCAAGTTTCTTCTTCCTTTCTCTTCTTCTCCATACTGCACTCTTGATTTGCCAATTGTCTCTTCTGAATCCAAGCCCATTTTCCCAAATTTTTTGTCACCATGAGTGACCTCTTCGTTTCGTGGTTTGCAGCATCCTGGATCGTGCTTGCAGCCATCGCTTTTTCCTTGAATCTTTACAACTACTTTCGACCTCCAAGGGATGGCAACCTGAAGGATCATTCTACGCAGCTCTCGGAAATCCGAAAGGATATTATATCTTTTCAGGATGAGATGACTGCGCGCCCGGCTGTCGGTGGCCAGTTGCTATCGGAGGTACAAGCGTTGAGGACGGCATTCGATCCGCATGGGGGTCGTTTTGCTCAGATGCTTGTTGGTCATCTCTTGCCTCTTGGCAGAGTGCCCACTGAACTTGAAAACACGCAAGTATCCCTTAGGGAACTTTGCGAGGCTCTTGGTCGTCTCCCGACGCTTGAAGGAGTGACCACTGAAGCAGAAAGCACACGAGAAGTCCTTCAGGAACTTGTCAAGGCTCTTGATTCTCTCCAGGCGCTTGAAGGAGTTATCAATGAACTGAAAACCACACAAGTACTCCTTCGGGAGCTTCTCCAGGTTCAGACTGAGATGCCGCAACTTTTGGCTCGGCAATTGACGCTTGCTCTTTCCGAAGACCTGGGAAGAAAATCAAGCCAGGCACCCTCCAATCGTGACCATGACTCCGATTGATGACACCATGCCAAGATGGTGGGGGTGAACCTCTTTGAGGGGATCCCTTCCCCAGCGTCGAGCTCACACCTTAGCGTGGTGCTGGGGTTCAGTACCTTTGCTTTGCAAGGGGAAGCCAAGATGAGCTTTCATGTACATAGTCTTCAATTGCATTTTCATTCACTGATCAGCCTTGATATCTGCTGTGATGTCTGGAATTTTGCTCCAAGCCACTTGCGTGAAAATGAGCACTCCATAGTATTTATATTGTTCATAGTGTTCACGGTGTTCGTGGCCTATTATTACTCACGTTTACTCGATCCAGCAATCGGATATTAGCGGCTTCCGAAATCGGGATAGCCGCTCTCCTCGTCATACTCCACCGAGGGGTAATTCACGATATATCTGAGCTTCCTTGACACAGCGTCATCCACCACACGATTCTGGCTTTGTTCCCGATGTGATTCGAATCTTAACCTGGAATTTTGCAGAACCTGGTCAAGCAAGTAGCGTCAGCTGGTGCCGCTAACCACAAGAATGGCGGAGGTCAGCCAGCAGCTTCAAGCTTGCATCCTTTGTAACAAGCGAAAGAAGAAATGCTCCAGGACATACCCACAATGTGACTACTGCAAAAGGTAGGTGATATGAGTGTTAAGTACAAGCAGAGTGCGATGTAGAGAACTGACCGGAATTGAAGAAATGGCTGGTCGTGCGAATACCCCAACGCCCGTCAGCGCCACTCTGGAGAGAGTAGCGGGATGACCGTTAGCCCGCAGTCTCAGCTGAAGGACAGGAGATATGGATTAGAATCACTTTCTATTTCAAATATATCCCCACTCAGAAGCCAGCAGATCCAAGAGGATACCTTCCCCCCGGCTTTCTTCTTAGACGTCGACCTGTTCAAGCAGTGTCAACTGACACTTCCTCGGGATTTTGCATCAATCCCAGCGTACATCCAGCCATTTATTGGGGATCTGAATAGCATTCGATGCACAGCAGCAAAATATTTCGAGAAGGTCCAACCTTGGATGCCAATTGTGGCCAAGAAGCGCCTCTTGAATTACTTGCACAGCTCTCTTTCGAAACTTCAAGCTGACATCGCATTACTGACCGTTGCTATGAGACTTATTACTCTCTTCCCCGTGGATTCAATTTTCAACCCCAAGATCCCCATGTACGTTGCTGCAAAGAGAATGTATGCCGAGGCAGAATCTGTCGGGGTGTTGACCCTGCCCGTTCTACAAGCTGGGGTTCTCATATCCATCTACGAGTACGGGCATGCTATGTACCCAGCCACATTCTTTACAATTGCTGCTTGCGCGAGATACGCCGCTCTACTCGGCATTGGAAAGGAGAGCTCCCTTTTCGAAGACCCATGTCTCACTTGGGTGGAGGTCGAAGAGAAGAGGAGAGTCTGGTGGGCAATACTAATAATGGACCGGTATGTCACGGGCATTTGAGATAGCAGCAGCTCAGCAATCATCAATGGGCTTCCACACAATAACTTCCGGGATTTGGCTGATGATTGGCCAGCTGCGTCAACATCGGGTGTCCATCACGAACCCTTGCTACTAATGAGCCATCGTTATATTCTCCTCTGCCTGTCGATGACGCGGTGTGGGAGGAGGCAGTAAGAGGCCTTGTCGATTGAAAGTCTAGAGTGGTGCTAAACGTGATAGGGGAATATGCCTGAAAACATACTAACACTTTCATCAGCCGCAAGCTTAGAAATGGGCCAACTTGCAAGATTCGCCCAGGCTGCACACCTGTTGGGTCGAGTGTATCGCCACGTCTCTGAACCTGCAGGGGATCAGTCCTTTCAATCTGAAGAACGGGAGCAGCTCCGACGTACTCTTCTCGCACTGGCGAATGTCTCGCTTGTGGAAGAGCAAACGAGAAGATTATCATTTTGTAGTCAGACTTCTACGTGTTACAGGTAACAGTGTACAGCAACATATGTATAGAATAGGCTAAACCAAGATACAGTGCCTTGTTATTGCTCCAGCAGCCATATTTGGCAGATAACGATCCGATGCCTATACTATCCGGTGATGGTTTCCACTTAATCTCCAAGCCAGAGGCTATCGCACATAATGCATTCAAGGTAGTTGAGAATTTTGCGTCATTATCCTTGGAGGCAATTTCTCCATTCATCACGCACCTCTTGTACAAGACCGTAGTTTACTTTACCGAATCCAATACATCTCCGGAAATACCGGAGAGTGTCAAATTAGGTCTTAAGACCTTGGATACGAAATGGCGAGCAGCAGGTTAGTTTGAACTTTCAACAGCACTTTCTGTTAGCTTGTGTCATGGTTACTGAGGTTTACATCAAGGAGCATATTTAGACATGTTACGAGTAAGGTACACGGGTTTTGATCGAGACGGATTTTAAATTGCACATCTGATCATAGAACTACCAAACCTTCTCTCTATCTATGTAAGCTGTTGCGTGTCGTAATCAGCTTGTGTCGGTTGTGGGATCCCAAATGGTGGTCTCATATTTTCCAGTCTCCAACGACTTCATATCTTCTTCGCTTAGCTCGAAGTCAAAGATATCGGCATTTTCTCGCATTCTGTCTTCATTTTCCGACTTTGGAAGAGGTACAAATCCCTAACCAATGTCAGTCTCTGCTCCTTCTTGTAAAAAGGCTGAGGATATTCTGAGGACATACCTTTTGGAGACTCCATCTGAGCAAGATCTGGGCGGGCGACTTGCCATGCTTTTCGGCCAACGGTTTCAGCAAGGGATCATCCATCTTCAACCCTCTGACCAGGGGACTGTAGGCTTCAACCACCACTCCGTGCTTTACGGCCCAGTCCGTGATGTCCTTCCTAACGAGCCAAGGATGGATCTCCCACTGGCCAACACTGATCTTTCCACCTCTGCCCGCTCCCTCTTTCGCATCTGTCTCGTTAATCCAGTCTTGCAACTCTTGCAGATGATGCACACCCCAGTTGCTCACCCCAATGCTGCGCACCTTCCCCGCCCGTTGTGCCTCCAACAGAGCTTTCCAGCCACCAATCCTTCCCTCCTTACCGCCGAACGGAGTATGGAGTAAGTACAAGTCGATATACTCCAAGCCAGATTTCTTCAGTGATTCCTCAAAACCCTTGACCGTAGCTTCGTATCCGTGCTGATCTGGCGGGGATTTGGATGTGTAGAAAACCGTGTCTCGAGGGAGACCTGAGTTTCTGATGGCCTCGCCTGCAGCTGCCTCATTCTTATACATGGTTGCGGAATCGATGTGACGATAGCCGACTTCCAAAGCTTTGGCGAGGAACTCGGCTGCTTTCTCTGGCGCAACTTGGAGGAGTCCGTAACCAAGGATGGGAAGGGTGTACTTCGTGTTGAGCTGGAATTGAGTAGCCATGCTTAGCTTGTAAGGGGGTGCCATTGTGACGTGAAAGTTGGGATTATCTTGTAGATAGTATAAGAAGTATGGTGAGCTAGGTTCGATGTCGTGATCAAAGGCGTTGTTGTTGTTGAAGTTGTTGTTCGATGGAGTTATCAGGTAGTGGAGGTGGTATACTTATAGTAAATTCTGAAGCATCTTGAAGTTCTCCCATCGCAGTGATTGATAAGATCCAATGCATACATCCCCAGCTCTAATACACATAAATCACACATCATCTGGCAGCGCCGACGCCAGCGAATCAGAAGCTCGCGTGCGGTGAGTGGGGCCGACCGCAACCAATCATATCCATGTCTGTCGGGCTCTCTAAGCAGGGGGGCGGCCGCTTCTTCACCCCCCTCTGCTGACGATGATACGCTAGGTAAGCCGTTCTTGCGATTCTGGTGATTCCGCTGATTCTGGTGATTTAAGCATTTCCGCGGATAGAATTGCAAGATGAAGGAAGACATGCTAACCATCGATGACACCAGCATGCTAGGAGCAAAAACCTGTACGCTATTAATAAGTACCTATGTGATTTTGACAGCTTCACAAGTGGGAAGCCAACATGAACTTTTATGTGTCAAATACCTCTTTGAAATACATTGTTGATCATTACAGAGTAGAGCTTTAAAGTTATTTAAAGTGTTTTTTTCTTCGCAATTTCTTGGTGTAATCTCTTGAGTGTATATAGTTTTCAATTTTCTTTTCGTCACTGATCTATCTGCCATGTTTTTTGCTAGGTATCTATTGAAAGTCCTTTCTTTCTCCCGGTCTCTTTTATGGACAATGATCCTTATATCTCTTGGCAACCCTATTCATTCCAGACGCCCCCACAGAACTGGTCCATCTAACCAGGCAGGGGAACTACAAACCGCTGGGCATAGAGGAATAGGACACGTCACGTAAGGAAGAATATTCAGAATTCATTCTTCTTTGGTTGCAACACTGAACGACGATTGACTAGTAGCGCCCTTGAGCGAAACTTGGCTCCGGCCAAGCTATCATCACCCATCAGCCGCACTGGGATGAACGCATCCCCCCGATTGCACAATTCCAAAATTTAGAGGTCGCCCTTAACATAGACTATGGTCGGTTTTGTGGAATTGTATTAGACGTAGTGCTCGCCGTGTACCTATGTGGTTAGATAGTACGTGGCGCCTTCCTTATCCTTGAATCCGTAGGTATAGTTCACATTGTTCTGAATCCACAAGTAATATTTGCACTAATTCCACTAAACGAAAATTCATTATAAAAATACAAACGACCACAGCAAACAATAGTTGTTCACATCTTCAGGTGTAGAAAGAACTGTGCTAAATACGGAGGTAAAAGTCAGATACCCAGATGACAACGGCTCCAGACGATGACTATGAACAATGATCACTTCAGTCAGGCTAAAGGGAAGAGGTGAAGACAGAGAAAGTCACACTGCTGGACCAGCAGATGGAGTGTCTATCAAAAGTGGGGTAGTTACTAGCAGAGCGAGGTTTACTAGGATGTTGTGTCATCTTGTAAGGCCTGAGAACAAAGTCTTTCGGCTAATAGATGCTTGACACGCGCCTTACGTCCTCCATCACAGAGTTAAACTTCCCCATTAGCATATAAATCCAACCCTCCATTATGCATGTAAGCTATTTAGCTCTGGACAATTCACCCATGCCCAACCTATCCTAACTGCGGGAGCATCCGGCCGTAAGTTCCCTGCAGCAACAGCTGTGCTGCGGCAAGCGCATCAAGACTTAGCACCGGTCACCAGCTCGTGTATGCAAATCAGGTTGGTTGTCTACCCCTCTCCCCCGGAATCAGTCCATTAATGTCCGCCATCAGCCCGTTCATTGTGACCTACACACTCTTCGGAAGAACCCCATGGTTGATAAAGGAAAGAAAAAAAAGTGCCATACTACCGCGTAGGGCAAGCTGTATGGCTTGTCAAGGCCTCGCGTCTGCAGGGCATTTTCGGCGTCATGCGCTTCTTGGTTGGTAGCGCACTGGCCGAGGCGCGTTTCGTAGACAGCTCGCCATCCGCTCCTCCGTCTCCTCTTCGTTTCTGCTTGCTTCGTCATGTACGTTTGGCTGTAGACGCCTGGTGCTCCTTGCAAATTCGATCGTTGCCTTGACTGCTTCCATGTCTGATTTCTAATCCTTAATTGGTCCGTTGATACTCCGCCTGCTTTCTTGCCTGCTTGAGTACCTTCTGAACGCGTACGATAGCTCTCTAAACCGCCGCCTATGCTGCTCTTTTAGCTTTACCTTCTACTGCCTCCATCTCCTACATGTGAAGAGAAAGTGCGCTATTGACTTGGTGCATCCACACTCGCACGCCGCCGTGTCCTCTACCTTGATCATGTGTAGGCACTTATTGAGGAACGTCTTACCTGTCAGTAACTGCGTGAGGATGGCTGCCTCGGTATTTTTTAGCTGCTGGTACATTTCTGCCGACTTGCCTGTGTGGAACCTTCTCGTCTCTGCCCACTTTGGCGGAGGCAGTCCTGCTGTTACGTTGGCTCTTTCTAGTGCTAGCCGTGTAAGATACTACGTTACACCTCACGCTGTAGCCGCTGGTCGCTTTCTTCTCTCGTCGCGGCCTTCGCCAGCCAGTCTGTCTGCTCGTTTCCCTGGCTGGGACCCAGTGCAATGTGACGTTGGTCATCCACTGTTTCTTGATAATCTCGATTATAAAATTTCGAAAGCTTTTGTCTGGATATTCTTTGCTCCGATATTCCAGCTAAGTTTAACTTCATCTTACTGCGGTACCCTGCAACTTGTGTAGGTGGCGAAATAAGCGCACAGCCAAGCTTGGAAAAGAATGCAGAAAAGAACAAAGTTTTGCTGAGCATACCTCTGGATATTGTGGTTATCAATAAATACGGATATGGAAACAATTCACACTTGCGAAGAGTAAGTGCAGTGCAAAAAATGCGTGTCAATGTTAAAAATATCACCTTAACTGGGAACTTCCCCAATCAAGGAAGCAAAATTACATTGATAGCTATACGAAACTATTCTGATGAATGTCGGTTAAAAATGGCGCCAGCCTGATGCCACTAGGGCGTTTCGCGGATATGGATATTTGATATGACTGTCCTGATACGGATAATACCCGATTGCGTCATGCGCTCTTCCAAAGCGCGCAGAGAAGTAAAACAACATGTCCCGAAGCCAATCTCGATTCTCCTTTATGTCATCCACATCGTCGCCTCCGTTGTCGGGGCTTTTGTCTGTACCTACAATAGTCAGCTCATATCTTGAGTCCTGGCGAGTTTCTACTCACCCAAGGGTGCCAAGTTCACTAGTGACCATCGATGAGCTATGGAAGGTGCTACCGATTTTCCCACTGCTTCATTAGACACTCCCACATCCAGGAAGCAGCTCGGATCGTATTTGTTTCGGATTTTAACCCTTCTTACAGTCCTACATTTCATTTGTAAGTCCCATTGATTTGGGAAAGGATATAAGAGAGGTAAGCGCTTACGTTCCTCCGAAAGTTGCAAATAGTGTATTTTGGAATCTCCATAGCTGACGATCGTCAGTTGCATCGACATCTTCTAGCACCACGTTCATTGTATTATCGTCGTAGGACAAGGCGGTTGCATCTTCCGAGGTAATGGAATAGAAATCGTATCTTTCGCCGTCCTTTGGTGTCAGTTTGACTTTCCAGACGCTGGAGTCGCTTGTGCACAGCTCGGCCAGGAGATCTGGAGGAGCGGTGACATTCACTTGAGAGTCCGCAGGCATGAGTAGCTCATTGAAGGTGTTGTCTTTCGCAATGTAATACAAGCCTTCCGGTATTCTGTTTGGAGATCCCATTTTCAATCAAGCTGTTGGTATTTTTCCTCGGAAAATCGGGAAAAGAAGTTGATATAACCTTGGACAGTAAAAAGCGAGGGGGAGGCGGGTCAGGTCTTGCTCGCGGAAATCAAATCTGTCCGCCACTGTCCTCGACTTAAACCTAGCATGTCAGCTGAACATCAGTAAGTGATCTGCAGCCTTTGCTGCTCTTATGCATTGCTATCACATACATCCGGTTTCGAGATGCATGCATACGAAGATGCGCATTTGCCCACGTAGCCTTGGATGGACTGGAGACCAACTGGCAACCACAAATGTCCGGATCCGGGCTTCTTCCATCGTATCTTATGCCATCGGCAGGATTTGGTAACCAATTGCGATATGAATGTAACCCAAGGACGCCTCACTCAATATGTTTGTGCATGTGCAGCTATTTGTTGATGTATTGGCCCTGTGCCGGGATTTTATGCAGTGTGGATGGTCATCTGTGGGATACCACCGGACTAAGGGTATGACTGAAGGCTACAGCTGCGCACATAATATCCACCCATGCCGGCGGAGTCTGCCTATTTCAAAGCAAAACTTGGCTTCTTTCGCAAACGAGGCTATGTGGATGTAACATTCCACAGCTCATTCTTTCGCAAAGGCCGCTCCTGCTCAGCTTCCACGTCCTACTTACTTCGTCACGGCAAGCCTGTACTTCCAATTGCGTCTTAATTAACGAACTCCTCAGATATGCTACTAGAAGATGGTTATTATTACATCTTGCAGATATCTTCTTCAGGGGATAATTTCCTTTACTACAACACCGACACCGGCAAAGCCAAGGTCCAAAACATTGTCGGCGTCGCGAATATACTGAAGGATACGGGCAGTATAGTCTTTTGCGTGGAGTCTGTTTCTGATGACGCCTTTGTGATATACACAAAGGAGAACCAGCTAGCCCTCAGTCTCCAAGGTGCTTCGGGCACTGCAATTTCGATAGCCGCTCTGAATCGGAAAGACTATCGTCAATGGTGGAAGCTGAAGAGTGAGGGCATCTCGTAAGTTTTTACCAGTTCGAGTTTGCCCTTTCATTTGCATGTCTCTATCTAATTATGGATCATATACAGGGCCATTGTAAACGACCAGCGAGCAGGGGCGGAAACAGCGTTGAATGTTGTCTCCGGAAAAGTAGTGGGTGCCAGCTATAAAGCTTCGGGGCCTGGAAAATCGCAACAATGGCGCTTTGTTCCTATCACCGGTGCGTATACAGATCCCGAACGCCTAAATCTTTCTTCGGCTAAGTTCAAAGCAGACACCTCCGAGGTCGAAGATGGTAGCACTGATGATGGCGGCACAGAGACAAATTCGGAGATCAAGGAAAACCGAAGCTGGCTCCGGGACATGTTGAGATACTACTCTTCTCGTAGCCCTGCAGCGAATAACCTCTTGGGAACCTACCCATACGAGCGGAGTCACATCACTCATCCAAATTTTGCACTTCGGAAAGGCATTCAGAATACATGGGCACCGAATTGGCCGTGGTAGAAGTCTTTGAAGTCAGCAAGAACTTCTATAACTATTTCATTACGTTACGTTTTGGATATTTCGAAGAAGCTCCAATTGATAGGAAATCAATGATGAGTGTACACTGTTATCACTATGTGTGAAATAAATGTGTGGTGAGAGCGGCCAATGCCCCAAATACTTTGTAGATAGGGGCATCTTGCGTAAGTCCATCCTGAAGCTTGAGTTCACAATTCGGAGAAGTCGACTTAATAGGTTCAATGGGGGCGGAGTCCCCTTCATACCGCTCGTTGTAGTTTGGACTTCTAGCTATCTGGCGTTTTTTATCAGGAGCTATACCAGCCCACACCGTTCCAGCCAATGAAGGTGGCAACTCACTGAACTGGATCTTCGTATATACCCGATGTAGGTCAACAGATGAATTACTCCATATTATTCCTAATCACGTTTTGGTTTGCACTCCGAAGATCCGTCTCGGGGTTGGTTGTTGTCCACCTTATCTCCCTCAAGCAACTATCAATGCATATCCGTCTTCAAGGATGATGGCAAACCTAAATTTTAACACCGCCGGAGTTTTCATTCCGAAACTGGATGAAATTATTACTGGTGCTCGACGCTCCCTCATTCTGTGGTCAGCTCAGCTCTGCCACAGAGCCAAATGTACGATGAGCTTCATAGGGTAGGATATGCGTCCAGGGATCCGAGTATGCGTAGGTAGAGACAGGATGCCCGGCATAGCCGACAAATTACATCCCCCAAGTCGTGATAACAACTGGTTTTTGGTCACTTCGGCGACTTTCTAATGTCACACAGCCATAAAAATTCCACGTCATCACGATCATGAGAAAAAGCATGCGCAGGCAACTGGAAACTTAGGCAGTTTCCTGCCAGTTTTGTTTAGTCTAGCTTCGGCGGACATGCGGCTCTGTCCGTTCAATATTATCCGCGAATTATAGGACGGCACTCAGCTAGCCTCCTGCTTGATAATGCAGTAGATAGAATTATAGCTGAATGTGTTTTGACAAATACATGAGGTCTAGATTAGTTTCTCCGGTGAAGGACCATAGTCTCTATTATCTCCCTTCACTCAGAACCCAATCAGGTTTGGAATTGGCTGGTCGGGAATAGGCTCGGTAGTCCTCTTAGTCGTGTAATACGAACCGCGCGGGGACTTCTCGCTACCAACGGATGCACGCTCATCCCCGCAATATATTGACGTATGCACTCAGCCTCGTACATGCGCACAACAATAGGTTACCGGCCGCTAGGTATAGAAAAGAGAACGCTGCGGGTCCTCCTCAATGTAGAAATGTTTGACGATTTTTGGTGCCATTCTACACAGTGTTTGAATCATCGCCGACCACAAATGTTGTACGAACATACTGAAAACATGCATGCATGTGGAGATGTAACAACACATTGTCATGTTCATTCCCGCATTATCACATATGCACACGCAAGGCCAGGCCTCTTGGTGGCTGATCGTCCCTCACAGCACCAGTGTCCGACGAATAAGGCCCTGGGGTAACAAAACAGTCCACGTGATTTAATTCACATTCCCATCATGTATCTCTGCATTTATAACGTTCGAGTCCTCTCTCAATTGTTCTCTACTACAGTCATTGTGGTCTTAACGTTAGCCACTGTCACTTTTTCAGACGTACCTTTGCTCCTGCCCAACACCAGGCGCCATAATGGATACCGCCAACTACAAGACTTTTACGGTCCAAATGCCAATCGGCATCCACATTGTCACCCCAATGGCGACCAATAGCACCCTCCTAGACCAGTTCTCTCTCCTGGTAGCAACGGCCTTGGGAACCCTCCAACAAGAGCCACAACGAAAGGAGATCGAACGAGCGATGGCTACTGAGCCGCTCTCAGAGATCCAACCTTACGAATTGGATCTGACACTTCGCCAGATGGCGTATGAGACGGCCCAGAAGATTGCAGCAGACTTCGTTAAGGACCTGAAGTCGAAGCTGCAGCCCGAACTCCCATCTCTTCCTCCCCCACCCGCAAAGCCAGAAGAGACGCCGGAGCCGGAGCCAGAGCTAGCCCCGGAGCAAACTGTCCCCGCAGTAGAGCCGGAGCCGGAGCCAGAGCCAGAAATCATTTCGGAGCGAGAACCAGAATCAGAGCCAGAATCAGATTCAGAGCCAGTGCAAGAGCCTCCGAAACCAGAGAGTGCGCCACCAGCCGCCTATCAAGTAGGCCAAGCTATCACAAACCCACTCTTAGCCAAGGTGGTGGTTGATATCAGTAAATGTGTAAACGGGTTCGAGTTCTCGAAAGTGGAAGGTGGATTCAAGTGTGGAAGAGGAACGGGAAACCATTTTGTCTCTGACCAACAAGCACAAGAGGAGTATCGTCGAAGGCATGGCGTCTGATGGCCTAGATCGATCTCAAGTGAGAGATCTTGAAGATAGGAAACTGTTAGCAAGTGATTAAATTCTACTGGTCTTATTTGTGACCCATGCTCCAAGTGCAATTTCCTTCTCCTGTCCTAGTACTAACATTAGTTAAGTAATAAAAATGAATTTTGGACGAGCAGAGAATGTAAAGACATAAGCTGTATGAGAAGCCATTTCGCTAGAACTAAAAAGGAGAGAGCGAGTGATAGCAGTCCAGTCAAGCAAAAGTACAGGCCCTGTTCTAAATTTACATTGGAAAGACGGCCGTTCGCTTATAAAGTACGCAGCCAGACCCAATTGCTTGACTTCCCTGTATCTGCCTCCCCAAGCCCGTCGTACCCCATTTTCCATTTCGCGACCATTCAAACCACCCAAAATATGGTTGGCCTGCAATATTCAAATGCTTGATACCTATCTTTAGACGTGTTTTAGGGTTCACTGGAGAGGAGGAGTTTAATGGGCGGGTGGATGAGAAAGTAGGACAGCAGTCATTGATATGTTTAATTCTGTTTAAGGTTTCATCAAGAAGATGATGCTGTCAACTTTTGATTTGGAGATGTGCGCTGAATCCTATCGACAATGTTCAAGTCTCAATACCAGATTTTGATATTCATCCAGGCTACGATCTCTTTCTAAAAAAAATCCCATAACCGTGAATCTAACGAGAGAACATTAGGGGTGTTGCCGCACATCCAAATTGTACAATCATGGGGAGCTAGACGTTAGACTATGAAGCCTGCTCCATAGTATTTTATGTGCTTCATTAGTGGTATGAATGACAAGTCTACAAAAACTTTAAAATCTTTCATGTCTCAATGTCTCAGGCTGCTTGTACCTTGTCTCGAGGCATGTGTCTATTTTCTGCCCTACTATCTCGGCCATAAGGAACACACCAAAATCTGACATCTTACTGATTATCAAAGGTATGAACTGAATATCGCAGAATATTGTCACACTGGGTATCGGCGCAGGCCGAAAAAAAAAGAACACACACAAATAGGTACACACACCGTAACGTCCTCGGCCAGCACGGACATCCAGGCAACTCTTGGCGATCGTGAAAGCTAACTGATTATGGTAGTATCCGAACCAAGTAGAGGAATATGTTAACCGTATTAGAAAGAAGCCTTACTACAATAGGTGAAAATCCGGTCTGTGCCATGTCCCTTATGCACGAGAAATTACGATAGTTGTGGATGTTTGAGATGGTTCGACGGCCCCCATTTTTGTGTTGCCCTACTTATCATCCCCGCCCTACTCATCAACACAAGAAAAAGGAGGAAGCTAATGTTATAGGTTACAAGTATGAGGATAGCTGTGCAGTAGACAACGGACGTGCATTTTCACCCTCCCTGCATCGCAATCTCCCATTCATCTTCCTGTAATACCTTAAACTCTCACCCATAAGGCACACAGCAGAGTTCTGTCTTGCACAATGAGAACATTACTTTAATTAGTCAGAACGCAGATATAATCAGTTCAATTCTAGATTTTAGTATGTCCCTGATCGTCGTGATTTTACGGTAACTGGGAAAGGGCGTTAAGAAGAAGTGGCTGAGTTGAATACGAGGAGGATTCTGGGGTCGAAAAACCGTCCATAAGTCGTAGGCTTGGTCTTTGCAAAGAAAAAGAGATGTTATTGGACGCCGGTAGGCGCTGATTCAGTTCTTGGAACTCGGGTCCGGGGCTGTGGGGTCTCTGCACGTTTGCGAGGCATCTACTCGATTTGACATCATAACACCGACGCCCTCATCCTCGTGTGGGCACTCTATTCTCCGATAAGCTTATGCTCCCAATGTCAGTGCCTAATTTAACTCCCTAGAAAAAGGTATATGAAGAGAAGAGCTGCCATCTGCATGAGAGGCAAAACAGCAGAACGACCAGTCTCGATCCTTATATTCATATTATAAACCCCCCAAAGCCATTTCTAACTTCCTCGCCAACTTTGCGAATTTCGCAAAGAGTTCAGTCGAATATTTCCATTGCAGGATCTGAGAATGAAAGTCTCCGGTATGACCGCTGCGGCTGCAGCGACCATGCTACTCTATGGCCAGGTCAATGCCGGCGCGACCCTCATGCCTCGAGGCAAATCAAGCATCCTTCTATCACTCCTCGAGCTCTTCAACGGGTTCTTCCCAAAGAATCACAATACTTGGTAGGTACCATCAAGCGGGAGAAGAAACGAACTGACAGATGCCAGGGAAATCGACGCATTCCCACAGATGTGCAAGGTGTACATGGAAACCCGTGACGGCGGGAATTGCAGGGCCACAGTGACATGCGGCGACGGTAAGCAGACCTGCTCGCCCCCGAAAAAACACTTCGCTGATCCATTTTAGGCGAGAAGCAATATAATCCAAACGGTGCATCCTGGAGTGTTTGCTATGTTGGTAAGAAGCTCAGCATCACCGAGTCGGCAAATTGAGCTAACGGAACTCCAGGCGGTCGCCAATACTTTTCCGACCCGCGTATCGGTGACTTCAGCATCACATTCACCAAGAAGGACGGCTCCGAAGGCGAAGGACTAACGGACCCTGTTCTCCAGCTTAAATATGTCGACAACTGGCACGAGATTCCCGTCAGCGAGGCGGCGCGGGCAAAGGATGATGCAGAAAGATGCGAGGACCATAATGGTATTAATTGCGACGACGGACCGTATATCTGTCACTACCTGTGAGAAATTTTCTGCGTCCGGTAGAAATTCAATGCTGACTCGATTATCCACAGTGAATATGACTACATCAAGGACCGCACCAAGAAGTGGGAGTGCGGTGTTCCCACGATTGGCAAGGGAGGTGGAGGCCTCGACTCCAACGGCCCAGTCAATGACCGAGGCTATGCTTCAGGCTGGTGCGGTACGCACGTTGTTCAGCACCAGAAGCCGGACCCATCGAAAGACTCATACTCACTCGAGGCGTACATTAACGACAACAATGAGAACAAGATCGGCGGTACCGACAAGGCTGGCGGCCCGTCACTCAGTCTTGGTAGCAAGCTTCCGTACACACTCGAAATATCCACTGGCGGCAATGACGCGGCAGCGGTGAGCTTTGCTTATGCGGACCAGTCATGGGATTCGAACGATGCGTCGAGATGTAAGATAGGCGCGTACGACAATGGGGCGAGGCAGATGGACTGTGGTTTCAGCTGCTAAGAAATGTTTATTGTTAGTAGATAGCAGAGTTGGTACGACTTTCTTCTCATAGCAAACAACGAATGAATCTTTATTTCTTGTTGTTACACGCAGATGTACATATTGAGCTGTGGATTAGATAGGTTGAAACATAAGCACACGCAAATATAGGAGACATCTTAGACCTGCTCTTTTAACCTACTGAGTTCAACAGCCATCACCTCACCTTTTCTTTTATCATACAGTACGGGCTAGGCTTAAATTTGAATCCTGGTTTCCGTGAAGCTCCTGGCTTGGGAGCAAAGAGAAGACGGCAAGAATAGCGCTCAACTACAGCAAGATGGGCCAACGAACCCAAGCAACCGCTACCAACAGCGGCGCATAGATCATCTGCCATCTTTTCAAGGTATGAGTCCTACCTACATGCGGTTTCATAGTAAGCACTGCAACGAGTTGGGCGCCAGGGGGTGCGAGGCTGCAGGGCGGGGTAGTAAGAAGTGGATACGAGAGGCACTCAGGGGTCAGAAAAAATTCATAGGTCGTAATGTTAGTCACCGTGGGATAAACTGGACGCAGTCAGATGTTTTATTTAAGAAAAAATGCCACTCCCTTCTTCTGAAATTCAACTTCGTATGAAATTGAATTCGATCCTCACAGAGTATTGCTACCCTGGGTATCGACACAGGTAGGGGTAACACTTGGTAACGTCTTCGGCCAGGACGGGCACACAGATTCAACTTCGTATAGATGGCGCACTACTCTTCTTTGTTTTTTTATGACAACATTCCTATGAGAACCTCCATAGAGAAGAAGGTGGAGAATACCCTTGTTAATTTCTGAGACAATTTGCTCATAGTTCACACGTGTTTTGAGCTGTTGCAGATTTTGTTATTCTCTACTCAAAGTGGGGTAGGAACAGCACAAAAAACCAACGGGACTTCTGTAAGGCATAGGGACAAAGATTTATCTCCTAAGATGAATTTACTAGCTTGCGCAGTTTTTAGACTAGAGAGACAATCGTACCTCGAATTTTCCGAGGCGGTTCTCTGTGGAGGTTCGTCTGAACGCTAATTCCCCGCAAATTACCACAGACAGATCCCCGCGAAGTTCTCTCGACCTTGTCTTGTCCAAGAGCGTCGATCTGGTTAGCACTTAATGACCTGAAGCCTAGTATCCGTGACGCCAAAGCGTCATTTCGTGAAAATACAGTAGGTGGAGGTTTTGTTACTTGACAAATTATTTCGCAATTACTACAGGGAAATCACGATATAAAGACTCATTGACAGTTGAAAGGTTTGTGCGTTCCCTTTCAAGTACATGTGATGCTTGTCAGAATTCTTCTTTGTGAACTCCCCTGCAGAAAGGACCTTACTCTGACGCCGAGCACCGACTTAAAAGTCAGTTGTAGGACACGATCACAATCGATCCCCTCCTTCTAGTCAGACCATCTTCTCCAGAATCAGCTTCCTCCATAGAACTGCAGATCAATGAAAACCCACCACAAGCACGGGGTAAACTTGACTGGGTGGTGATGATGTCCCATGGAATTTTACCACGGATTATTTCTTATAGAGAGAGCTGCGGAGAAAAATGCAATCTGCAGATCACAGGGGTAAGCCATAGGCCATAGTATACAGGGAGAAGCATCTCTAGCTGGTCATTCGTGGAACAAGTGCAAACAAACCTGAGCTAACTTTAGCTTATTTGCGACAAGCTTGAAGGGCAAAATATAAGAGGACTTGGGACCAGATTCATCTTCGCCCTGCTCGCATTGTCCACTCTGTTCTATCACTCTCCAATCGATCCTTTTTCTAGACCATGGCTACCAAAGCAATTGCAACATGGGCACTGGCTCTTCAATTCGCCGACCTTCCTAATCCAATCCAGGACATCGCAGTCAAGAGCATCTACAATTGGGCAGGCTGTGCCATTGGAGGTTACGCACAAACCGCCCCTGCAGTGATCCTCGAGGCCGTATTATCCATTTCAACGATTTCTGGCAACTCAACCATTATGGGCACTGACGCGTTCGTTGACGCCCAAACCGCGGCGCTCATCAACGGAATAGCTTCCCACGCGGACGACTACGATGATACACATCGCGACAGTCCGATTCATCCCTCGGGCCCAGTTTTATCAGCTCTACTGGTAGCTGCGGAATGGAAGGCGCCTGTTTCGGGACAAGACTTCGTTGCGGCATTTGTTGCTGGTGTGGAAGCAGAGTGCAAGATTGGCGTTTCTGTTTTTCCGGAGCATTACGATGCTGGGTGGCGTATGACCCACAGCTTCCCAATGAAGTAGTGATAGAGGCATGACCAAATACTGACTTGTATGGCAGATATCACCAGTACAGTGGGCTCCGTCGGCGCTGCAGTCGCTGTCGGCAAGCTTCTCGATCTCAATGTCACGCAGCTTGCACAGACCATATTCATCGCCTCAGTACAAGTGACGGGTATCCAAGCCTCGTTCGGAACAGATACAAAGCCCTTTCATGTCGGCCGGGCAGCGCAGAATGGGCTGGTTGCTGCCGTGCTGGCGCACGGAGGCTTTGGCGGCTCGCTAGAAGGGCTTGAAGCAACCAGAGGATGGTCTCATGTGATAAGTACGCGAGAAAATATCACAGCAGAGGTAGACACATTGGGCCAGCAGTGGGAGATATCTCTCAACACGTTCAAACCGTATCCGTGTGATCGCATCGTGCACGCGGCGATTGACGGTTGGATCCACCTGCGAGAGCAGGCGCTCGAACAAGGGTCGGAAATTCAAGACATCATCAACGTTACCGCTCGTACAGCCCCACGGGTTCTTTTCTTGACAGATCGCATAACGCCGGCAACAGGGCTCGAGGGCAAGTTCAGCGTGTACCATGCCGCCGCGGTAGCTCTGCTAGATGGAGAGGCAACTCCAGCGCAATTCACCGATGAAGCAGTGCGCAACGCAACTTTCATTGAGCTACGAGGAAAGGTGGCGGTCACATCGGACGAAACGTAGAGGAGCATGAGGCCTTCGTCGCTATCGAGTTTGCGGACGGGAAGAAGCTCGAGTACCACATCGAGCACGCGATTGGCAGCTATGAGAATCCGCTAGATGAGGCTTTTCTCAAGACCAAGTTTAACGAGCAAATTGCGAGGATCATTGGATCAGGACGGGCCGAGAAAGCATACGAAGCGTATGCGGGAATTGTGAATGTGACCGACGTTGGAGCCCTCGCTCGTTCATACACAGGGTAGAGCAATGTCGACAATACAAACGGCTCCCCCGTAGGAATTTATGCGCGGAAATTGACCGCCGTATTCACTTGACTCTCCCTCCCAAACATGCTTGTTCCCCGCATATGATTTAGCTACCTAGCATAACAGCGCATAAATAGGCCTGTATTACATACTGAGTAGCTATACCTTGATTGAATTTCTGTGTGCCATACGTTGAGTTCAATGTCAACAACTTATTTAATATATGACTTGGTAAAGGCTGCATCTGCAGAACATTATCACGTAGCAGTTGCTGACGGTGTTCCAAATTATGAAAGCCAATCACTGCTGCTGTCTTCTTAGTGCGCAAAATCGAGTCTAAAATGCTTTCTGACCCTGATGAAAACCTGCAGATCTACTATCTAGTGAGGAGGCCCTAAAGTAACAACAAGAAACAAACAGTTAAGAAAAGCATGTCGCAGTTGGACACATTATGAAAGGAAAACCCCTCATTCCACCGAAAGATGCTTGATAGGCTATCTGCTACGATCAGTTCCTTAGCAACTCCACGAGCACAGATTCAGAGGCCCCCACGACAACGTTCTTGACCGGTGCCCCATTGTTGACTTCAATCACCACAGGCTCCTCTCCATCGTTATACTCCTTTCCATCATTCTCTGCCGTCCACCTCTTTCCCGCCCAATGAATATTCGTATCAGTAGCGCCATTCGGCGCCGTCAACTTACTCACCCTCACATTCTTCACATCATTCCCCAGCCCAGTTAGCTGCACATCTCTCTTGGGTCTTTCCCCTTTACCCTCTTCCTTCCAGTAGTTCATGTTTACCACAGCAACCTTAGTCAACATGTTTCCATTAAACCCCGCGTAGCCTGCAATATTATCGTGCCCCTCGGCGGACAAATATTTAATCTTCAGGCTCCCTTGCTTACCGATGAAATCTGCGGCTGCAACCAATCCGTAGTAGCTTCCATGGACAGATTTTTGGTCAACAGGATGCCAAGCAGAGATGGGGAAGTTGGAGGCCATTTGCATAGACACGCGCTCGATACCCATAGTCATACCATAAAGCAGGAAGTCAAAGGTCCAGAGAGCGGAGCCGAGACGGTTGAAGAGGTTATGATTGTCGTTGCTTCTGCTGTCACTGATGACGGTGCCCACTTCGCCAAGGATAAACGGTGTGTTGGGTTTATGATTCTTGAGGAAGTCGATGTTGTGGCGGAACTTTTTCTCGAGGCCGTTGACGGTGTTTAGGTGGTCGGGAGGGTAATCTGATGCAGTATATTGTTAGCACGGTGAGATTCGGACAGATGAAGTGATACTTGCCGGACACATTTCCTTCCGCGCGCGTTTGATAATAGTGTTGGGAAATGGTTTTGAGGTATCCTCCCTCTGTGAGTGCATTCCATCGATCGTCACTGATTACAGTTTGTTAGTTTCCCTCCCCATTGCGGTGTTTTAGTCTACCACTTACTTCAAATCCCACTCATCTGGCTTATATCCCGACGCAACCGACAAT
The DNA here is from genome assembly GCA_023627715.1 of Periconia sp. R9002. Lineage (NCBI taxonomy): Eukaryota > Fungi > Ascomycota > Dothideomycetes > Pleosporales > Periconiaceae > Periconia > Periconia sp. R9002. The sequence goes on along the minus strand of JAMAHW010000044.1, from coordinate 241,844 downwards.
CCCTGGAACCAATCTTTCCGTCCACTCTCTTTCAGCGTCTGTATATCTCGGGTAAGGTTCGTCGCGTAGTCCCTCCACTGCTTCACGTAATCCAACGTACCCCACCCTTTTGGTCTATCTTCACCCAGCGGGCACGGCGGTTTTGGGTAGCTTGTATAAAGGTTTGGTTCATTACCAATCTCAATCGCGTCAAGCTGATGCGTTTTGCTCGGCATGGCGTTAATGCAGTCTCTAGCAAACTCGACACCATTAGACTGGTTGAAACGAGCGAGGGGAATATCGAGAGTGTAGCGCGTGAATGAAGCGTTCAGATTTCCAAAAGTCTTTTCGACCCATGAGCGACCGATGGTGCCTTCGCGATGGAGACGACAGTCCTTTGAACCAGTCGCTATAAACGCGTCATCTTGGGATGCCTCGTAACGAGTGTTGTCCATAGATGTTCCTCCGATGCGGAGGGGGACAGAGCTACTGGTACGTTTGGAGAGTTGATAAAGCATGAAATTTGAGAAGGCATTCGGCTCAGTTCGACCTTACAAGTGTAAGTTAAAAACCTGATACAGGTGTCGGGCAAAAGAAAGGTGTGGCTTACCTGCAAAGTCAGGAAAGCTCTTCATCTCTATGCCGAACCCGATGTAGTCTTGTGGTACAGATTGCGCATCCCCAGGGGAAGACGGCAGATTCCATTGGACTACAGAATCTGCGTGGGTGATAGCGAGGAAGAATATACTAGATAATACACTGAATTTTAACATCTTGAGCGTAACAAGAACCGATGAGAAACAATTGCATTGTGATGATTTCGCAATTGCTTCCTTTCTTATATCCTCAAATTCGGAAATTATGGTCATACCTGGGTCGCAACAAGTCAATCACCAGTTCAGCTACATACTTCAGAATTACGCAATCTGACAGGTAACCTTGCAAGGGCACAGCCTTTCGCGAGTGCTGACTTCAGTAGTCTTTAGGCGGCCGGAAAGGACATATCCGCGCCAATTGAACAGAAGAGGTGCTGATGGTACACAACCCTATCATCCAGCTGCACGCTAGTTGTTTTCGAACACATCATCTCTCACAGGGGATAGCGAGTCGGGTGTTTGTATGTATCGCACTAGGGTGTTCAGGTGCGAATGGGGGCCAAATCAGATCAGGATACCACAAGGCACCTTCGTGCTCAACTAAGGCAGCGAACCTCATTTTCAAATCGTTATCATTCCACTTTTGCAACGAATCGCGATGGTTTATCTAGGGTGGTACAATTAAGTTATAGTAGGAAGATACCCACCAGCGAAGTCTAACCAACATTTTCCATTCAGAACGCTCTAACCAACCTCACGGAGTGCCCTAACACAATTATGTTATCACATCTAGGATGAGTGAATGCCCTACCTTTGTAGTCTCAATCGCGAGGAAACAAGCTTCTTCCATCTATACGGGACCAAGATTAGGCCTAATATGCATAATCAACACATGCGATTAGTTAGGTCTCTTCTAAGCATCAGACCCTCTCCGCCCTCCTTTCGGTTTGCTGAGACCAATAACTTCACTTGAGGCGTATTTATTTGCCAAACTCGTCTTGTTGACCCCTTTTCTTGTACGGCTCAGCTAAGTTTTTAGGCCCTTAAAAAAAGCTTTATGATGTTGGTGGCCCGCCTTATCTGTGCGACCTAATATTAGATCCTAATCTGTATCCATAAGTATAGGAAGCCTGCATTAGACGACTTGTCTGTTGGTTCATTCATAGGGAGATACACCTGACTCCACAATTTTTTTCTCTTATTTTACAGAACCCTGTAAGGTAGACGTGAAATTCTCATCCCTCTTCTCAATTCTGGTGTCCAATCCGATAAGACCACTCATTTTACAATGCACCCGGTCAACGTCATTCTACGTACCCTGAGCATGACATACATGCAAAAAGCGCAGATCCATATAGAAACGCATATTAGTCTTATGTGCGTATAGCAAATAAAGAAACTCTACAAATATCCGCGCCTAAACGAATCCACCAAGGATAAAAAACCCCAATCCTTAAAGCTAACACCCACCTAAGCCTTTACTAACCTCCTATAAACCCCAACCTCCTCCGACAACCCCCTTAACACCCCACACAACTCCACCTCCGCAGCCTCCAACATCCCATCCCTGCACGAATCCAAAGCATCTGTGATAATAGGCAGAGGATTGTTAGAGGACACTATACGATCTAAGAGGATTGGAAGAGAAGTGATTGATTGAACGATGGAGCAGTACTATGGAAGATGTTATATAGGTATACATGTATACAACGAGGCACGTAATGTGGCCTTTCACTCAAAGAAGGATGTGTGTGTCTGACATTGCTATTTACCTAAAATGGATAGATGCGGTAAAATCTCTAACCAACAACAAAAAAACAGAACAAACGCCCGTGAAAATGCCAAACCAAAAAAAAAAAAAAAACACGACAACGAAGAAAGAAAAATGAGAAAACATCCCACAAGACCTCCCTCTCCACCCCTTCCAGGACAGTACGATGCGTACACCCACCCATCAAACCAAACAGCCCAAAAAAAAGTAAAATCATCCCCATGACTGAGAATGCCCTTCAAGAATCACGTGAAGGTAATTCTCAATCAGAGGGATGATTCAACCAGTTCCCCTATTCGGTTTGATCAACGAGCGTACCCACCCTCCTCTTCTTTACAAACCACCGCATGCAGCAGCAGTCACTCCACCTACAAAACAGCCCTAACCTCACCACCACCTTTCCCATCCCCTTCTCTCGCCACCTCCCCCCACCTTGCCTCGACATCGTCTTCGCAGATATACGTAAGCAACCACTTCCCGCAACCCTCCCAGCGCCACGGAAACGGATCGCCCTCTTCCTTCAAGCTCTTCTGCGCCAGAACCTGGCTAGTGGCTGGCGCGTTCCCTAGGGTTGAATACGCGCGCAGCAAGTCATCGCGTTCTTTCTGCTCCGGGCCGTCGTGCACGTGGTACAGGTGCTGCTGCGTGGTTCCTCTAGCGACGACGCGCTCGGTGCGATGACGCCGGCAGCGCTCGTAGACTTGCAGAGCGAGCTTTTTGTCGGCGTCGGATTTGGAGGTTAGTTTGCCGAGACACAGACCGAGGACGTGGCCGTCTTCGAGCGACATTCCCGCGCCGCTGGCGAGGTAGGGGAGTGTTGCGTGTGCGGCGTCGCCGAGGATTGTGAAGGCACCGGACGCGTGGGACCATGTTGGGTCGAGCCCTGGTCGGATGCAGAGTCGCCATTTGGTGACGGAGGAGCAGAGGCGTAGTAGCTTAGCAATGCGTGGGTCCCAGTCTTTGTAGAGGGCGCGCATTTCGTCGACGTTGCCTGCGAGGGTGTTTGCGTTGGCGGGGAGGTCGTCGGGGACTAGGAGGACCATGTTGAAGAGCTTGCCGCCGCGGAGGACGTAGTTTACTGCGTGAGCATCGGGTCCCATCCAGTAATTGACTTGCGGGTCCTCGATGAACCCCCTCAGTTCGGGATCCTTCATCATGTCCTCGGTGTTGAGCAGGAGACGGTAGGCCAAATCGCCCGTCAGTAACGGGGGATCGGGTCTGTTGAGCAAAATCTCGCGACACTTGCTATTGATCCCGTCGGCGCCAACGACCAGATCCGCACTGCGTCGACGGCCATCACCCAGCACTGCAACTGCTCTCGTCGAGCCGTCACCAGCACTTTCATACTGCACATCCACAACCCGCGCATTCGTCGTAATCCCCGCGCCCAACTCTTTCGCCCGGTTCAACAACTCCAAGTGCAAATTGGCGCGATGGAAGTCCCAAAACGGCGTCCCGAGTTGATCCGCGTACGCGTGGAAGTCCATGTGCGCGAGCTTGTTCCCCTTCCAGCCCAGGTAGTTGCATTGCTTGGGCCGCGTGGCGTGGCGACTCAAAGCTTCCTCGAGACCCCAGGAGATCAGCACCCGCGAGCTGTTGGGTAGACATTGGATTCCTGCGCCCACTTCGCCAATTTCCGACGCCGCTTCGAAGATGTGCACCGTGTGGCCTTGGAGGAGGATGGAGATGGCGGCTCCGAGGCCCCCGAGGCCTGCGCCGATGATGAGGACCTGAAGAGTTAGGGAAATCTTGATAACATGTAGTTGTTCAAACACTTACATTCAACCTCTCACCCTCCGCCCTCGTCTTCTGCTGCATAGGCTGCGGCTTCGTCCGTGCCATATTTCTCATAAACAGTGAAGACCAATTCCCCTCAGCGAAGTCCCTTGCAGCCAAAGGACAAGAAAAGATGTAGACAAACAAACAGACGATTTTCCGTTCCCACTCTACATACCTTCTCCGCCACGGTACATGTAGGTATCTTCCCTCAATCAATCCCGCTTGTACCCATCACATACGTAACCTCAAACTAAGTAAGCTCCCCGCCATCCTATCAAACTAGGGTACCGTACATACAGCAGCTAGCTCGTAGCGTCGCGTGAGGAGCTAGGTGGGGGCATTCTCGTCTCCCGAGAGATTGATCATTGATAGAAGAATGGGGAACGGAATAAGCGGACACGCTGGCACTGCATGATGCATGATGGGATGGATGGTGCAGAAGTGCAGGAGTGGGGGTTGGAGTTTGAGAATGGGGGGAATTGATTATCCGGAGCGGAGAGGGGCAGGGTGTGTGATTGGGTGGGAAGATAGCGGGGTTCCGAGGTGAGGTTCCGAGGGCGGGGGGCTTCGGAATGGGAATCGGAACGTTGAGTTCGGGTGAACAGTCATTGGAGGTGAATTCGCGACAATAGCATGCGTAACACGTGGATTGGAAGCGGTTTAAACTTTTAGAAAATGTGAATTGTTTCCATAAAGAAGGTACATGAGCTTTGGATATTCAGAACCCAGGGTTATACGCCGTCCCGTCCTGCTGTTTCTTAAGGATTTCTCCCGGGGGTGCGGGCATTTTCGCGCCCTGGGGGACGGGGTTGTTTTTCTTGAAGTCATCGGCCATTTGCTCCATAGTGACCCATTCTACGCCTTCGTGCTTGTTAATGTGCTCGATGATCCTATTTTTTAATTGCGAGTTAGCATGGAGGTGGAGACTGAAGAGGGAGTTGGTTCGGGGTCAAGGTTAAGGTACGTACCTCTCATGCATCAACAGCACGTGCGGGCGACCCGAAACATCGGGATGAATCGTCATGGGAAAAACAAACTCGTCGTACTCTCTGTAAAAGTAGTCAAAGTGGTCCATCCAGATGGCCTCGACGTCGCGGGGGTTGACCCAGCCGTGCGAGTTTGCGCTCTTCTTCATGAACATCATAGGCGGGAGATCATCGATGTACCAACTCCCCGGGATCTCGACGAGCCCTGTTTCCTGCCCCTTTTCCAGGGGCTTCATCCACGTCTCGGCTTTTTGGCTGTAGTCGATCTTGGTCCACGCGTCGCCGGTGCGGAGCCAGTAGCAGCGATGGTCTTCGTGCGACATGCTGTGGTCGTACTCGATGCCGTAGCTGAGGAGCAGGTCGCAGCCTTCCTTGGAGGTTTCCCACCACGGCGCCACGCTGCCGCGGGGGGGTTTGCCGTTGCAGAACTTGGTCAGCATCTTGTAGGTTTTGTCGAGCACGTCGCGCTGCTGCTCGAACGTCATGTCGACGGGATTTTCGTGAGAGTAGCCGTGCAATCCAATCTCGTGGCCAGCATCGCGCACCGCTGCGCAGTCTTCTGGGAAGGTCTCGAGACTGTGCCCTGGGATGAACCAGGTTGCTTTGATGTTGTATTTGGCGAAGAGTTTGAGGAGGCGCTGGGTCCCCACTGTGCCGGCCCAGAGCCCTCGGCTGATGTCTGAGGTTGAGTCTTCGCCGCCGTAGGATCCTAGCCAACCTGCGACTGCATCGATGTCGACACCGTAGCTTACGAGGACGCGTTTTTTGCCCATGTTGGTGGTAATTGGCAAGATAGTGAGGTTCGGGGTATATAGGAATTCTCTTTTTTACAATCGTATAAAACAAGGGTAGCTGTAGGGATTGAGATTATTCAATGATGGTAGTGAACAAAAAACAGAGGTGGATGATGAGGCAATCAAAAGGAGAGTGAACAGAAAAAGAGATAGAAATGAGGGGGTTCAGCTACCCCTCTCCTAGCTTCGACCCTGTGCGACAGCTATCCCAATCCGGTCGACTCTGGCAGAGGAAAAAACGTACATACATGAAGTTAGCTATCTTGAGTCAAGGTGGGGGTGGATACATGGACTACTCCATATCGATAGGCCCGTATTAATGACGATAACCAGTGAATGGTTCTGATTACGAGACAGAGTGAGTTCAGCCACTCTCATTTCACGGCCTGCTTTACATTGGAAGACGTATTCAATGACTAGATATTCATAGCTTCGGTTTTGTCCGCTTGTGTCGATACCCAGTGTAAAAATACTCTGCGATGCTAGATGCTACCTCCAGTTCACCCCCGCAGCACTTTCTCTACCGCGCTCGCTGCCCCCAGAGCCTTCTCTTCCTCTAGCCGCCGTGCAACAACTTGTACCCCAATCGGCATTCCATCCATGCGCTCCAAATCAAAATTTTCCCAGTTCCATTGATCCAGCGCATTCCGTGGAGTGTAACTAGTCATCTCCTTTGCAGCCTCGGCATCGACTTCCTTGTCCACTTGGCCCGCGGGCAGCACGACAGACGGATAATCTACCACATTGAAAACTTTCGTGTAGCCTACCCAGCGGCAGGTGCGATGAGGCACGGCAGAGTGCGGCATGACAGGGGCCAGGAGAACGTCAATAGGTTTGCCTTTCGATTGGAGTGACTGGGTCGAGTTCCAGAGGTCGAGGAAGCGCTTCTGTAGAGCTACTTTCCGCTTGTTGAGTTGCCAGTACTGATAGACCGAGATGGGCTGGCCTCTGTTGATGAGGGCCTCTACGTGCGGAATAAAAGGTTCACCAGCAGCCGTGACATCGCGTCTGATGTCTTCACCACCATCGGCTGTGTAGTAGTTGTCCTATTTGGAGCGCAAGTTAGAACAATATGTATAGTTGAGGACAATAAAAGGTAAAAAGATTACATGAGACATACAAGCACATCAATCAATTCTTGATGCAGACTTCCCGGTGACCACGGAACCAGTTCATGACCGGCTTTCTCAAGCTTGGCGGCCAGCTCTTCCAAAACCCGAGCGACGGGTGGATGTAAACGGACAACACCATCATCGCGCATCACGGCGATTACTAGAGGGCGCGACTGAACATCGGTAAAAACTTCTTGTCGCCATGGGATAGGGCAACATTTTGGGTCAAGGTTCCACGGCTCGGCGTCAATAACAGCTTTGGTCGCGGTGACGAGGGAAGGGAGACTGCGGCTCATGGGCCCAATCACCGAGGGTACGTGTTCCTGTCCATCGGTTGAAACAGATACTCCTTGGTATGGAAGGCGGGTGCTCTAGGATAGCGACAAGTCAATATTTCTATATTTCATGACCGTTCTCCTCACGACTTAAGCTGGATCCACGCTAGCGGATCGCCGCGAACCAGGTTGAAGGGAACATGTACGTACGCTAGGCTTCAGTCCATACAAACCCAACATGTGCGAGGGGATTCGTATACTCCCACCAATGTCTGTGCCCCAGCCTACCACCGATCCTTGTAAGGCGAGCAGGGTACCTTCTCCCCCTGTCGATCCACCAGGCGTAAAGTCGGGATTCTTCGGGTGGGTGGTGAGCCCCCAAAGCGGGTTTTCTGTCTCGCACCACTGTTTGCAGGATGGTAAATTCCCTCAGCAACGTGTTTGCAGGGATGAGCTGAACTTACCATGATACTTTGCGGAAGGTTAGACTTGGCTATGATAACGGCCCCCATCTGCCTCAAAAGAGCCACAAGCACGCAGTCTTCTTTTGCTGGTTTGAAAGCACGCCCGACATATCCAAGTGTACTGTCATAGCCGGCGACATCGAATTGATCCTTGAGGGTCATGGGAACGCCATGAAGTGGCCCCACAAGTTTCCCATGCTCCTTGAAAAACTCGTCTAGTTCAGTTGCACGTTTCAAAGCGTCGTCAAAGAAAATTTCGGTGAGGCTGTCATGTGAAATTGTCTAGTTTAGTAACCTACATTGATACCCTTGATGGATTATTTTTGGGCACGCCTACCAGTTGGTCTGTTCACATTAGCAGGGGAAAAAGATGCTGGTAGGCTTGATAAAGATTTTTACCTTTTCATGAGCTGTAACGGCCCTAAACAGGTGGTGGCGTGAGAATGGTACGACTGACAAGACGCGGTGGATCGGTGGTACCCTACCGAGAAACATAGGCGGTGCAGAGCTCGGAAGCGGTCACAGCTTTGGAAGAAATTGCCTTCAGAATTTCCTCCACGTTATCTAGATTGGTTGCCTTAAATGAATGAGCAAGAGAAGAATTCTCGTGTTGTTTGGACCATTGATTGATGGCATTGTCGCGGATCTGGCGTTTCCGGTGGACCGTTTGTAGCCATTGCGGCTCCAGCGTGATCGTCATGATTCTCGTAAACGGCTAAATCCCTTGTATGGTTTGAAATATTATGACGAAATATCAGATGATGTGAAAGGTTGTAGATTGCAAGGCGAAACTCGGGGTCAGAGATGGTGAAGTGCACAAGGGCGGGTCAATGGCGGTGATAGCTCCATAACAACAAGCAGCACTGAGGCGAAGATCAATTAACATTGGTGAAGTTAGTCAGCAATTCGGGGAGATAGGATCGGCTCTCCCATGCTTCATTTCTTGTGGCTAAGCAATCGGAGATGGGACGGAAGATAGGAGGATTGAGGATGAAGGATGGGAAGATTGAGGGTGCAGTGCACGAGCCACATGGAAAAGGTGGGGGTGAAGCACGAGCCACATCTCACGTGCACCCCATACAGGATGGAACAAGGTACCGAGTATTCCCTGCGAACAGCACCACAGCAATACGATTAGACGACGGACAGATCACTCCATCGCCAGTACGACATGCAGAGTTTTCCCCAAGAATAAGAGCCTACATGTCGCGAGTGGAGCCCCGTCGACTCCCGTCCCGGGCAACCACACATGCAGCTCTTGGTTGAAAAATGGGCAGCGTCCACTACACCCCCATTCTCCAACCCTAGGCGCCCGTCCTGTCATCCAACCACCCCAAGAGCGTCGGTCGATTTGCGACGCCGTAATCGCCTTATAGCATGGCTCCGTCGTTCTGGTCCATCATGAAGCGTTCCACGTCCGACAGCCCCCCAAACCACCACAAAGTCGTGAAGATGGCTCCAGGCCTCACCAGTTCCAGCACTGTGGCCACCGATTCCACGCACAAAAACAGCTCCGAGACCACGTCCATATCGCAATTTGGAGCAGATGCCCACTATTCTACTTTTTTAAGCGATGTGCTGGTCGTCGGTGCCGGGCCCGCCGGGCTGATGCTTGCGTAAGTCATGTGACCTATATCCACGCTGATCACATTGAGCCAATTATGAAACGCAAGTTGAATAGCACATGGCGTGTAATATCGATTAAAAAATCCCAGTTCGTAGCTAATATTTCTGAAGAGACAACCTCGTCCGCTTTGGCATCAAAACGCGCATCGTCGACGACCGTCCCGATCGCACCTCGACGGGCCGGGCCGATGGTCTCCAGCCCAAATCTATTGAGACCCTTCGTCAAATGCGCCTCGCTGAACCGCTTCTGCGCAAGGGTGTGCGAATCTATGACATCGCCTTCTGGAAGTCGACTATGGAGAAACCGTTGCACCGCACTGGCCGAGAAATCCACTACCCGCCCGTAGTAGACTTGCTCGACCCGTACATTCTACTTGTCCACCAGGGTATGGTCGAAAGCCTTTTCGAGGTGGACCTGCAGGAACGTGGTGTCGAGGTCACCCGCAACACAGCCTTTACCGACTTTGAGTACACACCTGAGAAAGTGCGTCCCCTCACAGTCCACTGCAAGCAGAACGTCAGCCACACCAATAAGTCATTTGGCACGAGGTATATCGTTGGTTGCGATGGCGCTCATTCCCGGGTGCGGAAATGCATCCCCAACGCCACACCCGTTGGCGCTTCTTCCGAATCAGTATGGGGCGTACTGGATGGCGTTCTCGATACCAACTTCCCCGACATCTGGAGCAAAGTCGTAGTGCAATCAGATGAACTAGGCTCAGTATTGATGATCCCGCGCGAGAGAAACATGACGCGTCTCTACATTGAATTGAAGCCCGGCTCAGAAGAAGCTACATCCAAGGAGCAACACACCCAGGAGTTTGTCCAAAAGCGCGCACAACAAATCATGCAGCCCTATCGACTCGAATGGAGGTCGGTGGAATGGTTTGGCCGCTACAAGATCGGTCAACGCGTTGCGGCACGCTTCATGGACGATAAGCAACGAGTATTCATTGCCGGCGATGCCAGCCACACACACTCACCCAAAGCCGCCCAGGGCATGAACACATCCATGCACGATGCATGGAACCTAGCGTGGAAACTCAACTTCTCGGTCCGCAACCTCGCCAAGCCCATCCTCATGGAAACGTACGAGCAGGAGCGTAAGAAAATCGCCCAGGACCTCATCGACTTCGACTACGAGCACGCCAACGCCTTTTCCGCCGGCGACCCAGAAGCTCTCGCCAACAACTTCAACAAAAACGTCGCTTTTATATCCGGCTATGGCGTCAGCTACGAGCCAAACGTCCTAAACACCCACTCCCCCAAACACTACCCCCGGGGGAACCTCCAACCAGGCTTCCTCCTCCCCCCAGCAAAAGTAACCCGCTTCATCGACGCCAACCCAGTCGACATCCAAACCGACATCCCAGCCCTCGGCCAATTCCGCATTTACTTCTTCACCAACCACGTCGTCACCTCGCTCCCCTTCCTCGACGCCGTCTCCAACGCGCACATCTCCTCGTCCTCGTACGTCGGCCGCATCACGCAAGCCGCCAACGCGTCCTACACCTTCCAACCACCCCTCGCCGCCCCACACGACCAATTCGTCTGCCCAGAGCGCTACACCCCCGTCAGCGGCGTCTTCACCTACGCCCTCGTCATCCCCGAGCGTGGCGACCTTGAAATCGAACACCTCCCCCACGTCCTCCGCGAATCCCCCTTCAGCATCTACCTTGACGACATCCCCCAACAAGACACCCGCGGTCAATCGTGTAGAACGAAATGGCTGGATGGCCTTGCAGACGGCGAGGTTGTGGTCGTTAATGTGAGGCCCGATGGGTATGTGGGGTGCGTGAGGAGGTTTAGCGATGGCGGGAGAGAGAATGGCGCTGCGGCTGTGGAGTGGTTGGATCGGTATTATGAGGGGTTCATGAGGGATCAGTAGATTATTTACAACTTGCAAACTTTTTACTCTTTTCCGCGTAGGCATAGATTGGCGTATTTAGGTTTCGTGCATTCTTTTGGTATATAACTCGAGATTATGCTTACATACATGGAATGTATATCTATCAAAAGTGTCAAAAGTGTTGTCTTCTTTCGCAATCAATTGGTATAATCAGTCACAGTATTAACAATAGTTTGAATGTCAGGTAACGAACGTCCTTGTAGTGGTTTTCAAACAGAATATGACCCCTATCCCTATCCTCCGCCTGCAACCTGAGGAAAAAGAGAAAAGCCCGCACTAGAATACATAGGTAAGGACCTATTAGAAAGAGTATACATACATACCTATATATATATATATATTGAATCTACTAAACTTTGCACACATGTGCCCATGTGCACAGGTAGCATTTGGTCACGTGATTGAGGCCTGGGCCTGGGGGTCGGCTTCCAAGGTCAGCTCTTCCTGCAAAAGACCATCCACCATCTGCTATCCAACTTCCGCTTTCCACCGGAATTTTTATCTATATTTTTATGGGAACTTTCCCTTTTTTATACGGCTTTTCTCGAATTTTGGTTTCCTGTGTAGTTATGGGAGGGGAATGGACGAAAGGCAACAAGGCTGAAAACAAGGCAAAAACAACTGCCGTCTTGGCGTGCAGTGCCTCCAAGGCGGGCACAAACTGCAGCTTACCTCCAAATTTGTGCTGTGCGTGTCCACTATTCTGCTTTAGAGACAATACTACTGATTGTCTTATTTTCTCTTAACTACAGTCGTATTTTGTCCATTCTGCTTCCGCGCATGAAACATCGATCGTAAAACAATCATTTGTATTACTCCTGGTATTGACGCATGCAGAACTCAAAACAACGTTCTCGGCTTTTCTTGGGCGCATAGCTACGCCTCTGAAAGTAACGCCAGATCGATCGGATATACATCTTTATCCAACATTATTATTTGGAAGAATCACCTTAGCCGTTCTCCTCAACCCTCACTTATTTCTCGCTTCACCTGCATTTCTCAAAGTCTTCGGAAATAATCATGGAGTTTAAGCGCTTATGTCGATTTTGCAGCTACCGTCGAACCTCGCTCCGGGACCATGTCGAAATCCCAGTAATGAAAGGAATACCACTCAATGACTTGCTCAAATCATCAACAAGATGCGTGACCTGCATGAAACTCAACGAGTCTCTCCGCAGGAGAGAGCTTTTACTGCATACTATCGGTGAAGGAGGGCACATTCCTCTGGATATCCACCTACTGTCCACAGAAGAGGTTAAGGATATGTTTAAGCCGGAGTTCGGTTTTTTCTCCTCCATCGTAGAGCAGGACAATACTACAGCGGAATTATTCGAGTGGGACATGGCCTCTTTTATCAAGGATCTCGATACATGGGAAAGGCTCGAGCCAGCTCACCCAACTCTAAGACCTAGTGCGAATGTGCCGCGTTTTGGCCTGGATAGTCTCCGCCATTGTTATGATATATGTCTTGCGGAGCATAGTTCCTGTCGACAGGACACTAGTAAAATGTTTTTTCCGACTCGGCTGATTGATGTTGTTGAAATGAGGCTTACGCACTCATCCTCGTTTTCTGGACATTCCGAAGACCGCCGGTATTTCGCACTCAGTCATCAATGGGGAAAAGACGACTTTTTCAAACTCACAAAGCAGACTATGCCAGAGATTACAAGAATGAGAGATGGGCTTGACATCGGACGTCTTCGCCAAACCTTTCAAGACGCAATAAGATTCACTCGGAGGCTTGGAATACGATACCTCTGGATTGACGCGCTCTGTATTATTCAGGGCGCCAAGGGTGAATCGGAGTTGGACCGCGAGGCTGCTTTGATGGCTGATGTATATCGCAATGCTACGGTTACTCTTGCGGCTTCGGATGCAGTAAGTCTAAAAGATGGATTCCTTGCGAAACCGTTATCGGCAGAGCAGCCTCCTATAACACTGGAACCTGGAAATGAGGACTTGCCGGGAACAAATCTTCTCGTCACTCTTGATCGTGAAAGACCACTTGACCGCCGAGGATGGGTAGTGCAGGAACATCTCCTAGCACCTAGGACAATCCACTTTTCGGATCCCACTGTCTGGGAATGCCGAGAGATGACAGCAAAGGGCATATCCGATCGCTTGTCAGTTTTTCCGTCCATCTCGACACGGAAGATTTGGATTGCAAAGGTGCAAGAGGGGGATGGGTATGAGCTATGGAAGCAGACTGTCCAGAGATATTCAAGCTGCCTGTTGAGCTTCCCGAGCGACAAACTGGTCGCTATTGGTGGGCTAGCTAGAGTAATTGCTGATGCGCTCGACTGGGAGTACATTGCGGGACACTGGAAACAAACAATCATTCCGAGTCTGCTTTGGGAAACGGCGACGGCGGAGAGTTACAGAGCGGAATGCTACCGAGGTAAGATCTACTTTTACAATTCAGTGATTTACGATAATTATTCTAAGAAACAAACCCGAAGCTCCGACATGGTCATGGGCATCAATTGAAGGCCGTATCAAATTTCTTACTATCCCCAAAGAAGTTTGCCCACTCGCAGAAGTTCTCGGCGCCGAGACCATATTGCTGCAATCAGACCCTTTTGGGGAGTTATCGAGGGCTTCGCTTCGGATCAAGTGTCACCTCATTCCTCTGGGCATTCTCAATCCAGGAGAGCTGGTATATAACGACGAATATGTACGAGTATCTTTGGATACCTTCCATACCGCTCATATATACTTGATGCCATTGATCAAGACATCACGAGAGGAGCAATACTTGTCCCTTCTCCTGAAACGAAACGTCGCCACAGATTTCACTACAGAGAAAAATTTCGAGCGCGTAGGTATTATGATGACATATTTGAACGGGCGGCATGAGATCAACCCAGGATTACAGGCGCCACCAATGAACTGGACCTGGTGGTCTAATGCTTTCTATTTAAGAGAGTCACCGGGTGGTGCAGTGCGCGCGTTCAGGTTGGAGGATTTCGAGGATAGTCCAATTCAGGAGATTCAGCTAGTGTAGGACACATCATTCTTATCACGTGCACCAAAATTTACCTGTGTGTCCGTCCTGGTCGAGGACCTTATTGTGACTTCTGCCTGTGTCGATACCGCGGGTAGTCTATGCTTGACGAGACTTGTTTTACAATTTTTCATAGGCCCCATCATCTAATTTTTTCAATGAAGTGCGAAGTTTTCTGCTCACATCTAAATAGTGTCAATAGCCATCATTTTGAATGATGTACCTAAGAATAAAAATGTTTTCTGACACCGAAGCATGCATAAAAGCGATCAATGGCGTTAGAGAACCTTTTTCAACCGTAGGTTGGTGGTCTTTCACTTTGGGCCGTCAGCGTTCGTACTGATCAGTACTTTGATATATACATATATACAAAGGAAACCTCGAAACAATTATCAAGCTATTAATTGCGCTTTTGTTGGAGGTGGGATCCTCCAGCTTCGGCAAATTGTTTGCATTCGACTGAGCGTTTCTTCCGGCACTAATTTATTCATTCGGCCTTCGTTTGTCGTTGCGATGATTCTTATTATATAACATGTTTAAACAGTAGACACATCCAATGACACATGCGGTAGTTGTGACCAATCAAGCATATAGAATAGAAGAAGAGAATAAGTAAAGGACTACTAGAAACCATAACAGAATTAGATGTGGAGTTGGTAAGTGCTTGAATGTCTATGTTTAGGTTCTGCTACAGACAGCCCACGAATTGTCCTCCGAATACCTTCCAAACGCAAAACGTGGCTAATACGCTAAGAGAGCGCAATTACCAACCATAGCGCAGGTCACTCTGCAAATGCTGTTACAACACCCTGTTACCTAGCTAACCGAGCTGCGGCACAGTAACGCGAGGCTCATCAAAGCTAGGTAGGGGGAAATACATCAAATACTCTCTCAAAGCCACATAGATGCCCGAATGCTCCAATTTTTGCGAACCTCACCACAATCTGCTCAATCTTTTTCCAATCTTTTCACTACCACTTTAAAAACAGCTGTTTGAGCATAATATGCACCAAACGAGCAGGAACATGCCTGCTTTGTCAAATAACCAATTCCGCGCGATCTCGTCCGCATCCCACAATAAACTTCTGGTTCCAGGTGCTTTTAGGAATTGCCGGAACCCTGAACCTTCGGACGACGACCTGCATAACGAAAAAAAGACTCAATCTCATCACACAGAGATAGTCGTTAATGATTCCCGCAACAATTCCAGGCTCAAGGCCCAATATTTATAGACTACCGCGCCGTCAACTCAAGCTCAAATCAAGACCCACGAGCGCGAGTAAATTGAACCCTTTATTTTTTTTCGATATGGCCTGAATAGCTAAAAGAGCCCGAGTCTCAAACGCATGTATGCTCCAGTCCAGCACTCGGTGAATTAGCCCCCACATTATCACAGTAAACTCAGACGGTCAAAGCGTCTACGCCTTGTTACCACTGCGCGCTGACAGATCTGCCCCTATATGCTTACGAATGCCGTCTGCTAACAATAAGTTTTCCTGATGCTGGAGGCCTTCCGAACAGACCCCTAGTACGAAGTGTCTGCCTTCTGCCGCCAGTCCTCCCCATCTCCCTACTGCTTGGTCTTTACGGCCCACTTGTATGTCCACACACCATATTTCTTCTTCTTAATTGCCTAGATTCAAACCAAACGGCCATTACAAGATGTATGCACAGTGCTACATGCCCAACGGCACAGAAATGGAAGGGTTATGGTTTCCCTGCGACGTAACCGCCGTCGCCAATGGCAAGCACACCGCTTGCTGCTATCTTAACGATCTATGCCTCACCAACGGGTTATGCAGAAATCCAAGCGACGACAGACTATCCAAAAATTTCTACTACAGAGAAGGCTGTACAGATTCAACATTCAACGACGCTGCATGCCCACAATATTGTATAGATACCGCAGGTCACTCTCCCCCGATCCTCGCTTCTACAAACACAAGGAATCTAAAAAAGAACCTCGGGCTAATACATCCCATAGAAGCCAGAAACAGCATCCCTCAATTAGTCTTCAATTGTCCAGCAAACCCTGCGACAAAATGGTCCTGCGAACCCAAAAACAACCCGGAGTCGGCAGATATCAGAACAGCAGGGTGCGACAAGCCCTTCTCAGCCGCCTCTCCTGTCATCTATGCCACCGCCAAACTCGCCTCGATATCGCAAACGACGTTCAGCGCGTCGACCACGTCCAGCTCGCCGACGACCTCTTCACAGCCAAACTCTTCCTCCAACCCCTCACCAGTATCAAAATCCGATCCAAAGGCGTCGCCAGCCCCATCACCTCCTTCATCAAGTCTCAAAATCGGTCTCGGAGCCGGCATACCTTTAGGCGTCCTCCTCCTTGCTGGGCTTATCGGTATATTCTTCCTCTTCCGCCGCCGCAAAGCGCGACGTCGGCGTGCCGATGCCATGTTGGACTGGAACAAAAAAGGGGGTACTGGGGAGCCGCTACCGCCGCAAGACAGGGCGTATCATGAAGTCGAGACAATGGAGGCGCCTGTAGAGTTACCAGCTGAGAGATAGCAAGTGTAGAGAGATGATGTGCTTTTCTTATTTACGGAAATAGAGAAGGGGAAACAAGGGGGGTGTTGCAGTGAGCATAGCTGATAGACTGTAGTTAGTCTCTGGACAATTTTTACTACGTTTGCTTGAATTAAATCATGGTTCTTAGGATACACACAGGCATTAATTAGGGTATGGTGTTTTTATTGCATGTTAAGTATTGGGTACATGTGCATACGCTGCTCGCTAGATCGCATTTGGCGGTATCATGTTAGTTAATTTATCGAATTTTATTTGCATTTTGCTATAAATCGTGCAGTTTCAGCTCAGTTGTTTTTCTTAAGTTCATAAACATTTTTTGGGAGATTATTGCTATTTCATTCTTGACATGGGCTTGTCTTCGGTTGCCTCATACCCCCACCCCCAAAAAAATTTCGCTTTCAACTACGTACATGCCTCAGGCACCTACCCACGTATAGGGAGGGAGGGTTATAAGGAAAGGAAAGCAAAAAAAAACATACAACAGCAGGTATTCGCTAGTGGTCACCCACCTAACTACTAATCCGCCGGTACCATGCTTAAGTACAGCTGAGCGGACGGGAAGCTCTGTTTTCATGGTCCTATGGTCGTATGTGGTAGTCGGTGACCAATACGGCCATTATATAGGCTGGTCTCGATTAGTTGAAGGTACTACGTCTCCTTTTAAGCCAACTCCAACCCAACTACAACATTCACCCGCGATACTTTTCAATCAACTGCACACACTCGGTCCTCCCCTCAGTAGCCGCCAACAACAACGGCGAGCGCCCAACTTCACACGAAATCGTCTCATCAGCCCCAGCCTTGAGCAACAACTCTGTCACCGCAGCCCGTCCATGAAAACACGATTCCATCAACGGCGTCCACCCATGGCGATTTCGCGCATTGATGTTCGCTCCATGCGCCAACAACACCCGCACACACGCCTCATGCCCATACATACTCGCCATCTGCAGGGGCGTATAATGGCCGTTTACGACCGCCACGCGGCTTTCGGTGCTGGCGCCCGCAGCGAGTAAGAGTTCAGTGATGTCGGCGTAGTTGCGTTTGGCGGATTCGTGGAGGGAAGTGTAGCCGTAGCGGTTTTGGGTGTTGGGGTCTGCGCCGTGGGCAAGGAGGCGCGCGACGCATAGGGGCGTGTGGTTCATGCTTGCTACTTGGAGGGGGAGGTTGCCGTTGTGGTCGCGCGTTGTGAGGGTTGCGCCGTGCGTGGCGAGGTAGTCGATTAGGTTGGGGAGGTTGGCAACTGCGGCTTCGGAGATGAGGGGCGTTAGGGTTGTCGTGTCTTGCGCGTTGATGTCGGCGCCGTAGGTGAGGAGAGTGTGGACGGTGGTTTCGAGTCTGGCTTGGGCGGCGCGCGTTATGGGTGGGTAGCCGTGGGCGTCGCGGGTTGCGAGGTTTGCGCCGTGTGTTATGAGGTTGTGGGCTATTTCCGGGTTTTTGGCTGCAATTGCTGGAGGGCGTGTTAGGTTCGGGCGTGGTGGGCTGTTTTGAGGGGGGAGCGTGGTGTGAAGGACTTACCTGCGAGTAAGGGGGTGAGGTCATCGTCTGTGCCGCTGGCATCTAGGTTTGCGCCCGCGGATATGAGGATCTTTATCGCGGAATTGTCTATGGTTAGGTAGATGTCAGCGGGTTGGTTTGACTGAAGAGAACCAACTCAGGCAGCTGGGTGAGTGGTTTTATCAATTGATGTACGCGGCTACATCAATTGATAGAAGAGATGACATCCGCCCACCCTCCCATATGGCGACATAGATGTGATGTACTTACGGCCTTTTCTCACGGCAACCAGAAGAGGCGTACACTTGGTGTCGTTCTGCAAATCAAGCGCACATCGCTTGTCCACCAAGCGGGCGATGATGTTTAAGTTGCCCAACTCACACGCGTAATGCAAAGCCGTGTTCTTCTTCGCACATTGCACATCCACATTCGCGCCCTGCTCCATCATAGCTTCTGCACTCGACACGTCGCCTTCTTTGGCCGCCTCGATTAAGGCCGTGAACCCAGTGACAGGATCCATAGCATCGACGTTATGGCCAAACCTTCTGATCCAATTAAGCAGAAAATTATCCTTGTCCGCATAAAAGAAAGGCTTCCGGCTTTCGTCGTTCATGAACTCCTTGTTCGCCCCCCTCTCCAACAGCAACCGCACAAACGAAGCGTCGCCACTCTTGACAGCGAAATGCAGCGGCGTCGAGCCCGTCTCATCCTCTTGGTTGGGATCCGCTCCTTGTTGCGCCAGGTATTTTGCCGCTTTGAATTGCTGATTCAGGCAGGCTAGCTGGAGTGCTGAGCGGTCTTCTTCGTCGAGTTCGTCGACGTGTTGGCGGTGGTTTTTCAAGAGCTTCCGCAGTTGCTGGATGTTTCCCGATGCAGCGGCTTCGTGTATGGACATAGCCGGGGCAGGCGAATTAGCACGTGATATAGAGGCGGGTGTGTCTTCGTACGGTTGCGCGATGACAACGTCAAGTGGGGACGCGTGGCGGACCGGAAGCAAGTTGCGGGTCTTCTCGCTTTCCGCCATGACGAGCTGTGAGAGATTGCTTAGCATCTTTTTGAGGGCGGATGCGTCCGCGGTGGCTTCATTCCGGCTCTGCATTAATTCAGCTATTATTTTCCTCGTTTGCCCGTCGAGCGTTTCCAGGCGTCCGTCCTGTTGTTGCGCGCTGCGAGTGAGGAGTTCACTATGTAAGGTAGGTACGTGGGTCAGCGAGGAAAATCGGATATCTACTTATGTATGTGTGTGCGGAGGGAAAGGGAAGGGGGTGTTGTTGGTTGGTTGGTTAAATAAATAAATAAGGAAGTAAGTAATGAGATAAATACCCACCTCACAGAAAACAGCAGTCTAGTATTCAGCTGCTCGCGGTATTGGCGGAGTTTCGAATGGATGGCATTAATTTCGTTGTGTTCCCAGACAAAACGGAATGCTTTTTGTGCAGCTTTCCACTCGTTCTTTCTCGACGTCGGTCCGGGTTTATACCGCACTTCTTCGAGCTTGAGAAGCAGCGTGTTGGCTATTTCATTACAGTCTTGACAGATATCTACGAGCGCTCGCTCATCTGAATTTTCGTTCTCTAGCTGCATTGACCTAATAGGGGGCGTCTCCTGGGAAACAACCGTCGTCGTAGTATTTTTACTGTTACTGCTGCTGCTACCACCGCCGTGCTGTAATGGTACTAAGGACGAGTGCCGCTTGGGATCGATACGCCGCAGATCAGCTAGTAGCAATGTATTGCAGTCGGTTAAGTCCGTGGCCAGTTTTTCCACGTCTCGGAGATCATCGCCCATGCCATCGGCAGCCTTGTAGATCTGGGTAGTGTGCGAAATAATTTTGATGGAAAAGTCGACGACTTGCATGACGTTTGCGGCGATGCTTAGTCCGCTGACGGGATCCATGTTGATTCACCTTGATGGATTGATTTGAGGATCGATAATTTAGCGTTGAGGTGATTGAAAAGAGTTTGGAGGTTACGAATATGAAGAGGATTGAGTGCATGACTCATGTACTGTGAGATCAGGAAGAGCCTGGATGTCTTTTTATGAGTTTACTGTCGCAGATCCGATAGTGGGCTGTGTTAGACACATACCTTTGGGGGACTGTGCCACTAGACTAGATACATACACTATAAATCTAGGTAGTTAATTTTCCGTCAACTGTCATAGGAGGACAGTCTTGTTGTGTATGTATAAACGTCTTTTGGTTGAGGTAGAATCCCCCTGATTGTTCTCCAACCACACATGTATAAACGTCGAGAGGTTGTTCAGTGTTTCCTATTTCAACCAAACAGTCGTTATCTTGCTTATTATCTCAGCTCTGCCAAACGGTGTACCTAGCCATACCCAGCCTCCACCCTAACCAGTAATAAATTGGAGATGCCGAGCGCGTAGGCAGCCGTTTTTTTTCTATAACAAGACTATGAAATTGAATTCTACTCACGGGAAGTGTTTCGTTGGGCTATTCTACATGGGCGATTTAATTTGTATAATAACAAGCAATGTCAACTGGTGGTTGTAGAGTTAGGTGTAAGGTGTTGGCCGGCTTTCTTCCCCGTTACCCACGGTGACCCACCCTTATAAAAAGTGATTACTGGGTATGTGATCATTCAGATGATTCATCCTGACATTTAACCGCGCTACACAGCCTTACTCGGAATCCTTCGCCAAGAGCGTTGAGTTGAGCCTTATCGAATAATAGTACGATCTTCGTTTAACAACTACTAAGCTTACAAGCAGCGCTGCATTTACAACCCTGGCGCTTTAGAGGTGCGTATGATCACACAACTTATCATAGTAATAAAGCAAAATTACCACATACGGAACCAAGTTATTAATAATATAATAAATACGGAAACCCTGACAAACAGCGAGTCGGACAGGAGAATCTGTTTTCATGGTCCTATGTTCGTATGTATTGGCAAGTTCGCCATGTTTGTATTATATAGGTCGCTGTTAATGAGTTGAAGGTAGCCCATACTCGCGTGTAACACCCAGCGAAGCCTCATTCCGGCCCTAACGGCACCACAACACCCTGAAAAAACCTCTCCCGAAACCCCTCATCCTTGAGACTATACACCTCTCCCTCGAAATTGCAATGTACACACCTCCGTGTCGCGATTGCGAAATTCGGCAGCTCGCGCGCTAGCAAGCTGGCGAGACGATCCGCGATCACGTAGTCCGTCCAGAAGGTGCGGTTTCCCTGGGCGTCTAAATCCTCGGGGGTGGCGAACGCGGATAGTAGTTTTGCGTGCGAGAGCTGGAGGAGGGCGACGCCGAGGGCGAAGATGGTGGGGGACTTGATGAGGATGGCTTGTTTGGTTTTGTTGTTTGGGGGTGCAAGGGTTGGTGTGGGTGATGGTGAGAAGCGCTTGGAGACGTAAGGTTGCTTGGAGAGGGTTTGATCGTGCTGGAGGAAGAAGATGTCTCGCATAGTCCAGGATTCGTGCAGCCACGGTGTGTCGTGGAGCTGTAGAACTGCACTAGCAAGGGTGAGAGCTAGGAAGCATCTGCCGAACGTTATTGGGATTGGGTGGTTGGTTTGGTGGTGCTATATACTTTTCTTTGATGTCGAATCCTTTGCCTGCGTTCGCTTCGAGCATGTCTTGCAGCGTGGTACGTTTGAGATTTCGTACTTGTAGTTGAGGTAATTTGAGGGAATGTATGTGGTGTTTGAAAGCTGTGTCATGCAGCAAGCCGATGCAGGAAGCTGGCGGTTGGCTGCTCTTCAGTGCTTTGCATAAATCTTGTATTGTGGGAGCGGTATTCACACATTCTTGCCATGTGATATGGACGTCAGAGGGTGCTTGAATAACTACACGAGGGACAGATTTTGTCCTTGCGGGTCTATACATTATCAGCTCGATCACGAATACAGACTCGCGAAGGCGCAGGAGTCTGGCGGTACATACGTAGGGGCGTGGTCGCCGGACGGCTCTATCTCGACTGCACGCCATCTCCCAGGTTGTTTCGACGTAACCGCAGTCAAATCAAAAGAAAATAGGAACTTGAACGTGGTCGTCTGTTCGGCTTTGCGATCTCGCAGTTCAAGTCGCAGGTTTGCTTCATGAAGACATCCACAGCTGCACTGCGAGGACTATCGGGTGAAGAAGCTCTGATACAGGCGCTCCACATATGTTTGAAGACTGGACCAGTACTGTGTGTCTGTGTTTCTTTTGCGATGCAGTCTTATAGGTTCCAAAGCGATCGTTGTTGACGTCAGCTTGGATATGCGGTCGATGTCTCCCTCAACTGATGCCAGGAGTTGTTGGTATTTTTCGGAATTGAATCCTCCTCGAATACGGTTAATGGGGTTTTTGAAAAAGGCCTCGCGTTTTTTAGCGTCGATGGATCCGTGTTGAGATACCCATGGTGGCTTGGAAAGTTCAGACAAGGTGGAAACATTGGGGCAATATGCCCACTCGAAACTCATCATCCAGCTGCAACTTTCGACCGAAAAGAACCACCTTCTTATTCAATTGCTTGAGGGATGACTTGAAAGGGAGATAGCTGTGATCGAGCCGCTGTTTTAAGCAGGACACCAAGTTGGGCTCTTCCCAAGCAGCCTCGTCCTTTTCTTCTAAGAGCTCGTATAGTTGCAAATCTGAAAGTGCAAGAGGGCTCAGAAGTTCTTCTAGGGAGTTCCGGTAGATCGTGAGATTGGTAACGAAGGTGGCATGGATGTATTCAAAAACGGGCTCATACTTTCTCATGCTCTTGATGGTGGATAGCTGGTACAGTCAGCATTTTACCCCTGCTGTTCACTCTGTCCGGGGAAGACATGCACCCTCGGAGTAGTGTTCTAAAGCACTAATGAGTAGAGAAATCGACCCAAGTATAACCCCAGCGACCTCGAAGCCCGACATTCTGCGAGCATGTGTTATATGGATGATGGAGGAACGGACGTTCCAACCCATCTCACTTGACAGCCTTGTGATGGTCCGTGCCCGCGGGGTTATCATGTTGGTGGGGGGCGATTTTCCCTGTATATGAGCAGGAAGGAAGGCAAGTTGACCACGTCTTTGTCTCTCTCATGTTCATTTCTAAGTACGCATGTGGCCATCACGGAGGTTTCGTCGAATAATTCTATCTCCCAGGTGCATTACGACTGTGTCGATGGCTTCACTAGCTTGCTAGACGCTACTGCTGCGCTTCCGCCTGATCAGCGTGCTTGGAGCCTTGGAGCAATACAGAATGCATTCGATAAGTACAAATTTTGGGCAGGTAACTTGTGAGCCATGCATTCTGGGCGACAGTGGAAGAAGTCGCTAGATTACCGGCTGAGGGAAGCCTCATTCTATAAGGCACAGGTATTGTACGCATTCATCATTCTCATCAACGCTTGGCTCATATATTGTCAGGTCTTAAGGCTACTTGAGAATCTCAGAAATGCCGTAAGGATGCACATTCGCTCGCATTATTTCGTAATGATCTAATTAATTTAGATACAAAGAGGTGTGCTTTCCCGCGCGTGAATGTATTGGCGTCAGTCTCCTGATATAGTTAGGCATGGAAACGGTTGATAACCAGAACTTTGACAAGTCCGACTCGGATGATCGTTCTGAAACTTTGCCTAGTGACGATGATTCTCCATGGGAGGTGTCATCGGATTCTGAAGATGATCAAGTCATTAAACGACAGGACCCCAACTCCAGATCCCCCACGACTCGGGTCTTGATCCCTCGGTATCCCTGGACCTCATCAATCACATAATCAGCTGCCTTTGGAAACTACCTATTCGGCGTCCAGCACCGCTTGATCGGATGAAAGAAGCATCTACAGCCGACGCTTCATATTACCAAACCTTTGATATCCAGTATGTTATGACTAAATTTCCAGTGGCAGATGAAAGAGTTGCGTCGCGCTTGGGGAAAATGATTTCTAGAAGGCGGTAGGTCCTGAGATACCGCGAGTCCTACACGAATTCTTTGAGCAAACCCTGCAGTACTACTAGGCGACAGATTATTGAGGCTGACTTGGATGAGGAAGGCCTAGAGATAAAACACATAGAATCCGAAACAAGCTATGTGGCGTCTACTTATTATACTTACAGCACACACGCGACGACTATGAAGATTAATAGAAACGAATGAGTGTCTTATTAGCTGGATCTAATTGAGACTACAATTCTCCTCTTGCTATACTAAAATACGTAAAAGAAGATAAGTTAATTAATTGCGAAGAAGAAGACACTTTAATAAAAAGATAGTATTTTTAAGTTAGGTGCACTTTTCTACTACACTAAGTGCGGCTTTTTGTGTCCGGCGCGTGCGTGGTCGCAGTCGCACCTAGTAAATCTACTATTTGCATATCACACACTTTTGTTTTTCTTTCGATATAATTTTATCATTGTACTTACAGCTGTAGAATAGTACTTGAGCAATTTTGTCTAAAAGCAACATCGATTCCTTACTAGAAAGCGAGCTTTTAGCATAGGCACATCGATTGCTGATGGCAGCCATGAACCCCTCTGGTAGGCTGACCGGCTAAAGTTCACGGTTGCCTAACACGCAGGCAACGGGCTGAGTCGCGCTTCGTATTACACAGGTGCGGCTTCCAGCAGCCCCAGGCCAGAACCAATATCTAAGGCCCATACAAAGTCAGCCTAGGAGCGGCCTCTCACAACACAAGCCGCAGGAAGGTTTTCCGCGCACCTCCCTCCTTATTTTCCATTTCGCCCCTTCCTCGATCAAATCTGCGTGCGTTACCGTTCATTTGAGTGTAATACGTACCCACATTGCGGATAGGGACGGCTCAAGACCGGAACCTCGCGCCTTCTCATTTACCCTGCGATCCACATTGCGTACACCGTACGGACCTCGCCATCATGGTCTCGCGGAGCAACACTGGCCAGGCATCGGCTGTGTCGCCACCGTTGCGCGCAGACAGCTGGAGGAACTTTGGAGCGAAGAAGAAGAAGAAGAGCGTGAAAACCAAGCCGGCAACATTGCACAGCTACGAAATTTCCTTCGACGCGATGAAGACGTGGTTGTTGGAGACGCGATTTCCAATGCTCAAGGAGAGCGATCTCCAGCTAAAGCTTGTACGTACATAGGTTACCTACCTTAGCCAAGTACCCGTTGAAATCAAGCGAGCCGGAGAAACACTGTGCTGATCTGTGCGCGCTAGGAGGACGACTTCTACTCGTTCCAGATTCCCGTCGACGAGACCATTACGCCGGTGAGTGCATCAATAGAAAACGCGGTTCGTGGCGAGGCCTCTGTTGCTGATCATTTGCTTGCAGGAAGACGAGGAGGCCGTCAAGGGCTTGCGCGGGACCTAGGCGGAGCCAAGCGTGGGCTAGGGAGGCGGAGAAGCCGGCTTTGGTGGACAGGGCACACAGCACGGCTTGCATCGCGTGCGATGGGATGTGCATCGCTCCATACACGTGTAGCACAATGCCTAATTACAGTCTGTTTTTTGTCTCGCGTTAATGCTTGCAAAATCAACAATATGACCACCGGAATGATGTTTCTGGACTGTGATTTGTGATGTTCAGGCGCTGAAACAGTCGCCTCGAGATATATCATGCAGGTGGCTCAGCCTTCTGGCACTCTCTTTCGACGGGACCCCTCCATGCACAGGGCGTCACCAGATGCAAGCCACATCGGGCTGTGGAAGTTACTCTGCAGACAGCCTGTTCGACCTTTCATCTCCACAGTCCTTTATAATACCTGACATCTGTATCTGTTCGGATTTATCCACTTAACTCAGCATCGCATTTTGGACTTTCAATGGCCACTTCTACTCAACAGATTGCTCAATTCACCAACTCGTACAATCAGTGCGAGATTTATCCCGAGAATCTTTTACATAAAACGGCATATAGAGGAGTACTGAAGACATACGGAGAACGATTAGAAACGACAGACCCACCGTTTCTAACGCAAGATCCCAGCGAAGTCGATATTCACTTCCGAGACTGGGACAACCAGAATCAAGGTGGGCATTAGTCCAACATTTTCATTCAGGAGTGCCAACATTATCAGTTTTTGTTAATTCCCAATTCCGTGATGAGGACGCCATCAGAACCCATTTTGGGGAGAGTTCATATATCGACCCCGCGACTGGGAAAAAGCATTGGATCTTGACACCGAGGGGGGATCCAAAATGTCGATTCGTGTAAGTAGAAATCGCGACGAGATGGCGTCGATAAGTGAAATTTATTCACAGGCATAGATTTCTGTACGCTAGATTCTCTACCGACCCGTTAAACGTAACGTCTCGCATCCTGAAGCGATTAATGTCCTATCATCAGGTAATGCCCGCGATTGTGGACTTCCTCAGCGTCTTTGCAAACCCCCCAGAGCAGCGCGAGTTAAGCTTCAGTGGCTTCCTGGACCAGACCACGCTGGGGAAATACCCTGCAGTTACACCCATGGGAAGGAGCGCGCAGCAGTATCAGCTCTGCTACAACTTGAAACGGGTGGCAAGGATAGACAAAGAGCCTATCAAGGTCGACTATACCAAGCAGAAATGGTCGGTTCAGCAAAGCGAATTCCACCATCAGTTTGATGCTGTGAATGGAAATTCGCTGTTCCTGAACGCAAAAGGCCGGCTTGATGACTATAGGAATAAGGTCATGGAGCTCACAGGAGGTGTTCCTGGGAAACCTGAAGACCTTGCCTTTGATACCCCCGAGAATTGCTTTCGGTCCAGTCTGACGGTACATCTCATGAACTGCCATTGGGCCATGGAAGACTGGAGAGGATATCTCAAGTACCTGGAGATAGCCGTAGATAAACTGGTGAGTGCCTTCCCCAGCGCATGATTTGCATGAACCAATCATCGAGCAGACCAGACTCATTGTTGTGGGTCCATGGCTGAACAAGGAGTTCGCCCCCACCACGCTGCAGGCGGTGCAGAGATTTGAGGAAAAGGCGAACAACGCGACCATGGTTCTTGAAGCTAATATGGAAGTGCTGAAAGCATTGGTGGCGTTTTACGAAAAGCTTGGAAATCATCAAAACTTCACTTTGAGCGCCCAATGTCCGGACGCAATACCTACGTTTGTTCAGCAGGTCAACAACATGATGCACGCATTCGCGGGGCAGAAGAAAAGAGCAACCGTTCTGGTGGGCATAACGGAGAACCGGAAAACGTTGCTCCTGCAGAAATTGCAAAGCTTGGCGACTAGAAATATGGAGGACCTGACGACCATGTCATATCGTGAGGCCATCGTCATGAAGGTAATCACGGCTGGGACATTTGTCTTCTTGCCTGCCACTTTTGTGTCTACTTTTTTTAGTACCGACGTTATTAAGTACCAGAACACCGAGGGAGGGCACGGCAATTTCTCCTGGGAAGCGATGAAGATGTGGATTGCCGTGACGCTCCCGCTAACGCTGGCAACGTTTGCTGTAGGGTTCGCAGCCTTCTATTTTGCCGATCGGAGGAGACAACGGCGGATGCCGTCATCGTATGACGAGAAGCAAAAAAGCGCTTAGAGCGGGCAGGGGAGAAGAGGGTGCGAGGAGCAAGGAGCCAGTAGCGGGGACGAAGAAGGGCGAGGAAGAGGATTGGGCTTTGAATTACGTACCAAGTCTCGATACGATGGCAGTGGGGGATCCATCTCGGTTGGCTTAGACTGGGTAGGGGGAAGGAATGAGCCGCCTCGGCGAAAGCTTCAAAGGGACCAAGGGACCCTTTGGACTGACCCCATGTACACTAACTACAACAACACCAAGAGAGCTGATCGACCACATTTCCTTGATCTTGTGGCCCGTTCTTATGCCATGTCATTCTGCACTGCCTTACATAGAAGAAAGGCTTGTCTTTGATGCTGCCCTCTCGCAACACCGCCCATAGCGCAAAGGCCGGCAAGGCTGGGCCAGCAATCAGGCTGCACTGTGGCGCTTCTGAAAGACGAGCTGACCTTGGCCGACAGGCCTTATCCAAAATATAACCGCCAGCCTCTCCTCCAGCTCGTCTGCTTTTAAACTCATTCGCTCTCGCTGCCTCCTACAGCCCTTTTCATTGCCGCTGGGCCAGCTAATGCCGTCTGTCTTGTCTCAGGGAACCACTCTCCGCGAGAGAGACGGTTACTGAGTAATCACCTGTGTGCCTCGTCAAACAGATCCCCCGGCGCTCGCCGTCTTCCCTATATTCATTCAGGCTGCGCGCGTCGCGGCCTGCTCGTCGCACTTCTCGATGAATTCCCAGTCGCCACCGCCGGCAGTCGACGAGTTCAAAAAAGCGCTAAACAGGTGCACCGTCAAACCAAAGCCTGCTTTTCCCGGCGCCAAAAACTATGTCCGCGTCAAGAAATTGGTAAAATGGATGTTAGCGACGGCAGAAGGACATAATGAAACAAATACACAGCGCCTTATTCGGGAAGTTTATCGCAACTACCCTAGTAGTTTCCAAGTCCAGCTGCCAGATTACAAATCGATTTGTCGCGCGCCGGGCAAATCTGGCAATACCGGTTGCGCAGTAGTCTTCGGCATCCTACTCGAAATGGAACAAGGCCAGCTGATTCACCAAGCCAAACGAGAAGGCATTCTCGATACCAGCTTGCCTATGGATCTGACACAGCTTAAACTCAAATTCAATCGAATTGACCGAAGCAATGGTGACAAATGGGCCAATACTTTCTACCAGAAACAGTCTAAATACTGTCCGTTCATCTTTGAACCTTACATCGACCTATCCTGTATCGAAGAATCGAGGGTGCTCCCAATCTGTCGCAAGCGAGAAATCGGAAAAGGCGGCCAAGCGTCTGTTTTTGCTATCCTTGTCCAAGCTGACTATGTCACGGATGAACTTGCCTCCTTACTGCCACCAGCAGAAGACTGCAAATTTGATGACAAGGATTTTGGGGAAGTACGTGTGAACAAAATTTGCGCCTGCACAGATTGAGCTAACACAGTTAGTGCTTTCAATTCGCCCTCAAGTCCTACGAACCCGATCACGAATCTGATTACCATAATGAGACAGAGGCTTTCCATGCTCTTCGCGGGAATGAAGGCATTATTCAATGCCTGGGAAACTTTGGGTATAATGAAGTCCGAAAAGCGGTGACTGCATTGGGGGAAAGGGACGAAGATGCTCAAGTCACGACCAGACATATCCTGCTGGAGTACGGCAGATTTGATCTGATGACCATCTTCATGCACCGTAACCCGCCTGCTCTTCCTGAAGAAATCAATTTTTTCTGGGCATCCTTGATTGAGATTGCAAATGCGCTCAATGGCATCCACTGTCTGAAAACTGACTTGGGAGACTACCGAGGGTAAGTTCTACACGGTTTCTTTCCACAAATATTTTCGTTGTCAATTAATCCCTGGCGCAGTTGGCATAACGATGTCAAACCCGGCAATATCATTGTGGTTGGCGATAAGTATAAACTTGCCGATCCGGGGTTCGCAAAATTTTGCAAGCTTCTTGCAACCGACGGAGAATCGATTGGAAAGATCAAGGCGGGGGGCATGACGAAGTCTTATGGTATGAACATCCACCCAACGAGATATCAAGTTCTAAGTTTGAGCAGCTGCTCCCGAATGCTTCCGCCATTCTCCTGACATTGGAATTCAAGTGGATCAAAGTGCAGATGTGTGGTCCATGGGATGCGTGCTCTCTATGGCTGCAACTTGGGTGGTTCTGGGCATTCAGGGCATCCATCAATTCAAGAGTGTGCGACAAAAGGGCGTTGAGAATCATATCAAGAAGTCGGAACCTGGTCGCCTAGCCCCCAAGATGACCCCCGGCGACTACTTCCATGATGGAGAGAGAATACTCCCGGAAGTTCTCGAGTGGCATTCATACCTGCGAAAGATCGTCAGGAGAACCGATCAAATCACAGAGAATATCCTCGACTTTATAGAAAAAAACGTACTTATCCCTTCCAATCGATTGACGGCAGCGGAGCTCTATGAAGGGCTGACTGACCTCGTTCAACACGCCGCGCAAAACGCCTCTGCCAGCCCATTGGACAATTTTGCCAACATATTGCTCCCCGTTGACGAAGAAGCATCTACGGCGCCCCAAAGCACTTCAACGCAGCAGATTTACGATACCACAATAGCCATCCCGAGCAGTCGCCCAAAAACAAAACGCGATAAAGACGAGACCCCACCACTCCTCAAGACCACTGGACGACATGAAGTCATGTCAAAGTTAGTGACCGTGCCTACGCCAAATGCAGCCGAACGACCGAGGATCAGGGAACCTGGTCAATCTCGCGATGAAAACGACGCTCCTCATCATGGCCCTCCCGTTCCGAACCCAGAAGTGCACATTGAGCACGCATCAGATACATATCCGGAATCGGCCTACTTGTCGAGACGGACCTCGACATTGGAAAGATCCCGTACCACGATCAATACTGGACCAGCCCCTCAAAATGCCATTCAGGCCTGGGAGGAAGTTCGGGACAGTGTTGGTTTGTTATCAAAACGGGTAGATCCAGATGAAGTGCTCATGAAGTATTTCGACAAGAGAGACATTGTAAGACCTTTGCCACTACGTGTTACTGGTGACTGACACTAGACAGGTTTTTCTGGTTGACAACGTCTCAAGTATGGAATCTTTTTGGGATGAGGCCACGTTCTTGTTGGAAACTCTGTTCCTAAAGACGAAGCCTTTTGACGACAAACTGGACCTGCACTTCACCATGTCCCAGAAAACCACTCTAGAAGATAGAAAAGACGTGAAGGCATTTCGTAAACAGATGGCTAAAATGCGGCCCAAGCCAGTGCCTGCAGTGGTTTCAGACATGGTAGAGCCTATTGAAAGGATTTTTGGTGATTTTTTCAATAAGAAGAAGAAGGAAAAAGACGCCATTACCCTGATTGTTTTGACAGATGGCAAATGGGAGGATATGGACCATTCCGATGACGTTTTCCAGTACATAAAAAAATTGCTCCGGGTGTTGGAAAAGCGAGGTCTCACTGGACAGAGCAAGCGACCTGCCAGTATTCAATTCATCCAATTTGGAGATGATCCGGAAGCTACTGAACGCTTGCGGGCTTTGGACGACGACCTTGAAAAAGAGAACTTCAAGTAGGTCTCGGTGTTCAAAGGTCGACAGCGATAATTTGCTAATGATATGCAGGGACATAATCGACCACGAAATGTTTAACGTGAACGGAGATGTCCGCAAAATGTTGGTCGGTAGCTTCGTTCGCTCCATGGACAAGAAGGATAACCTCTCTCCAACTCGGGTTAACACCTTTGGGACTATTGCATCAGTGGCTCCAAGTAGGGCTTCAACACATGGGCCGCCGCATCATATGGGCCTCCCTAATAGCTTGAGACCTATTCCCGAAAGCACGTCTGAGGGGCGAGAACGCACGCCCACTAATAGCACGGCTTCCTCTGTGTCAAGGCCCCCGTCGCCGACGCCAAAACCGGGTCGATCCAAACGATTATCACAAGCAATTTTCGGCAGCAGGTGAGATTGTGGTCTGCTCATGCGTTCAAAGACATGCGAGGTGGGTCTTTCATTTCCAGGTCCAGGATTGATAAAACTACCAATACCGGGTTTCCCATGAGCCAGGTTCGTAGCAGGACTTGAGGATCGAGAAAACTATTTCTACACTCAGAAGTCAGGTCAGTTGCTAGTTAGACTCGCCAGGCTAGTACTTACGCCGA
This sequence comes from Periconia sp. R9002, assembly GCA_023627715.1. Taxonomy (NCBI): domain Eukaryota; kingdom Fungi; phylum Ascomycota; class Dothideomycetes; order Pleosporales; family Periconiaceae; genus Periconia; species Periconia sp. R9002. The sequence goes on along the minus strand of JAMAHW010000044.1, from coordinate 209,921 downwards.
TCTAAAGAAAACATCTGGCGATTGGTTCTTGCGTCGTGTTGACTTCGAAGGTCATTGGACCACACCCTAGAGTAGATAGAAGCTCTGAATTGTAATAGGTGAAGGTATCTGCACAGTAACTTGATACTGCGTCCGAAAATCGAACCCCGGTTACGATTGTACTTTCTGCGGAGGCTCTGGCTGATCGAACGATAGGTATGGATAGCAGTCCTTGAGGTCGCGAAAATCAATTTCCTTATTGACGGTCATGGGAGAATGTTAAATGATTCGGATCAAGGAAGTAAAATTTAATAGGAGGGTATCCTCATCTGTATCTTCGCTCATATTCTGTCCAACTCCATATCGTTCCAATAGACCAATGTTACCAAACAAACCTGCCTGAGGAAAGCGAGGCACTCGTAATTTCATGCAGCATTTCATCAGTCAGCCTTCAAGTACTTGGAGATTCATTCTGTGACCACGAAGTTTTACCCACCTATCCTGTCGATTTAGGAACGCGAGGTTCATATTCTCGTTTTCGCGTTCATATATCGCTAGCCTGATGAAAGCCTTTGAAAGACAGCTCCGACCACACACTTACACAGTTCCCACCCATTTGTACAGCCTGCTTCATGGTGACCAAGCATCCCGCCAATCGCTGGGAGACGGCTTCGCTATGAAGAGCTCCAGTCTCTAGCTGTGTAAAATCTCTGAGATGAAGAATAACCAGTATCTAGTGATAGCGTTGTTAATACTAATTTTGCGGATTCCGGTGTATCTAAGACTTATTTCGCGTGACTTTAATAGAAGTGTCGCGCCCTAATAGTAATTGCCAAAGGTCTTATAAGTACACGCGCTGTAGTCGACAGAGAAGGTTTACGCTCTACGTATCCTAAGTCCAGCGTGTAGACGGACTGGTGGATGGATACACCGTGGTGAGTTTAGCCTACTTGAAATGTAGTTTAATAGGAACCGTTACGAAATAAAGTAGATCAGTCTATCCTTTATCTCAGCTATTAGGGTAAGTAATACTAGCGGGGTCACCCTATAATATATATATGCATCATTTTTGCCACTAACCAAAACTCGGAAGTCCATACTAGCAGCATCTTTGAGATAGGAAACAGCTCATCCAAATCTAAATGTAAATGTACTGAAGGGGAAACAGATCTCCAGAATACACAACCAGTTAGCCCACTCGGCGCCACTTGGTAGTAGACGATTGATGTTTCGAAAGCCGCATTTCAATGAAGTATTAATAGTCATTAATTGATTGTAATTAAGGGAGTTTTCAAACGAGCTCTGCCTTTCTCAACGTGAACGCTACTATTAAGGAACTAACCATGCATCACCTCGATCTCAAGAAAGGTAGTTCTTTTTCAAGTGACCAAAGCCGATACGAGGTTTATAGTTCTCAGTCTCAGTAGCACCAAAGTCAAATACAGTATAGAGACTGTGAAGGAATTGTTTGCCTGCAAGGAATAGCCCGTCACTGCCGCTATCATCAAAGGGAGGGTTGCAAGCGTCATCACGGCCAGCGAATCCGGACAGGCCACGGAGTTCGTTCCCACGCATGGTCATATTGAAAAAGTCGACGCCGTTGTCCGAGAAGGTAAATGTGACGGCCCAGGTTTCATTGAAGAAGGAGCAGAGCGGCATGAACTCGCCATTGAGGAGTGCCTGGTACCCAGGCCACCCTATGGCGTGATACATTTCCTCGACCACTGGAGTTGGGACTGACAGCGTGCCCGCTCCTGTATCGAATACACTATTCGCTTTGCCAGCTTCCCACTTTATAGGCTCGCTCACGATAACATTTCCATCATCCAACCCGTCCTTCTTGTAAGTTGCCGAGACCGCACGGACAGTCGAGCGCCAGAGTTGATACACAGTACCGTTGTTGTCTTTACGAACGGGTAGCCAGGTCATATCACCCTCAACGTACTTGTCCTCTTCGGAGCCGCCCAGCGTGAGAACGCCCTCACCGGGACCATTGGTTTCGTTGAGTTCCTTGCCATAGTATAGGGCGAATTTGGGTTGATCCAGGATTTTCTCTCGGATCATGGTCTCCACGACTGTTTCCGTCCTTGGCATTGCTATCGAAGAAAACGCCAGACCAAAGAAACCATCGCCTGGGATAAACGCCCATGTGCTCTGGTTTGCAGATATGAAGGTCTGATTCCATGACTGGTTCCCCAAGTGGAATATGTCCGCCATGGCAGGCCCTCCCGTCTTACCTCCCAGGTAGTCAATTGAGTCGTAGACGCCCAGATCAAGACTAGTTGACGAAGCCTTCTCATCGTATCCATATCGAGGATAGCTGTTTCTTAAATCAGCTCTCACTTATGGATTATCCTGCCGTCTTTGAATAACTGTCTTACCCGCTATAATTTGCGCAGGCTCCATTGGCGCATTTCTGGTCCACGATCCACGATGTTCCGCTGCCTGTATCAAAGAACATGAAGTGGTTTACAGGAGGTGTCCCAACCGCTAGTTCAACCATAGCCTGTAAGTGGTATCAGATTAAAATATCAACGTAGCACTGAATCTAAGGCAACTCACATAACTGTTGCGAAGCCAGATAGGCAATTCCAGGACAGTGGCCGCGCTGCGCTGCGCAAATGCGACGATAACATTGATCAAAATGGTGTTGCGAAGCATAGTGGCAGTGTATTATGCTGAAGCGAACGAGTAAACTGTAATGGAGTGCTACACAGGATTCGTGGAAGGGTGGACATGACTTGACGCTGGGCCACCAAGTTAATGTCGGCAATTTAATAAAAATTACCTGGGGGAGCAACCAATAAATATGATGTCACTGCAGCATATGGAGACTAGTTATTATCAGGCGATACATACATATCTATTTCTGCCAAAATAGGCAGTTAAGAACTATATTCAAGTGCTTGCATCGGGAATAAATTCAGGCACCATATTGTATCTGGCAATTGCATCCTGTTCTGCGGCGCTATTGCGAAAATAAAAAGACGGGGCTAGTAGCCGGTTGCATGCCGTATCCAGGAGGTGCTACGAAGGGATGGGATGAGGCAGTCACTCGGCGAGGGCTATCTGACAATGTTACTCTTGAAGCTGATAGGCTGGGCGCCGCATTCCCGTATCCATCATCCCGCCTCGCGCTGACACCCACTCAGCCTCGGTAGTGTAACCATCTCGAACTTCTTCACCGTCACGCTTGTGCATATAATATTCCTAGTTAGAACCACCACAAATCAATGTGCTACAAGTTCTCCAAAATCCAGCACCACAGCCTTTATTTTGAGTGCGAACGACAAACAGGTTATCAGACAGCCTGGAGTTCTGCAAGCAGATAAGCAGAACGAGTATTAGGCTCCAGTTTCTGCAGCAGAGTTCAGCCTAGAATTTCAGTATTCAGGAAACCAGATCAATAACCCGGCTTTGGTCAACATGCGCCTGCTCACTTCCGAAACTTTAGAGTTTGCGACGTTCAACGATGAGAATCTACCCGAGTATCTCATTTTATCCCATACCTGGGGCGACGAGGAGGTCTCGTACCAGGATATGCGATATCTGCAAAAACTGAAGACGCTTCCAGACGCGCTACAACACGATACCGCAGTTTTATTCTCATTGGGTCTATTTACTGGGACATCTCACAACTCTAGGGAGGACATTGAGAAGAAATCGGGATATCGCAAGGTGGCCTCTGCGGCTCGGGCAGCGGTTCTCGGAAACTACAAGTACTTCTGGATCGACACATGCTGTATTGACAAGACCTCCAGCTCGGAGCTACAAGAAGCAATCAACTCAATGTATCGATGGTACCAGAAAGCGGCCATCTGCATTGCTTTGTTGGAGGATATCTCACCCATACGAATGGCGGAGCTTGGTGATATTCAATTCGGACGTCTGGTTTCTGGAACTAGATGGATCAAACGAGGCTGGACGCTCCAGGAACTCATAGCACCGCGCGAAGTACATTTTGTCGACGCAGAATGGAAGTTTCTTACCAGCAAGAGTATATCGTCTGAGAATCTTAGCAAAGTAACCGGCATACCAAGACACGTCTTGAAAACTGGGGATCTCAGCCAGTGCTCGGTCGCACAGAAAATGTCGTGGGCTGCAGACCGGTCAACCACGCGTATCGAAGACAAAGCTTATAGTCTTCTAGGAATCTTCGGCGTTCACATACCAATGTTGTACGGTGAGGGCGCCAACGCTTTTATACGACTGCAGGAAGAAATTATAAGAGTCACCCCTGATGACTCTATCTTCTACTGGAAAGACGCCGACGATTCGAATTCCACCTGCCGCGGGCTCCTCGCGCCATCGCCGGGAGCGTTCAAAGAATGTGCCGATGTCCGCGCAGGTCCTCCAGTGTTGATTTCCAACACGAATCTCGGCATCAGCCTGATACTGAAAGCGCGACCTCTGAAAGGTACAGACGAATCCGTATTAGTCGGTCTGCTTAATGCGAGCATGCACAGTAGCCTATGCACGGTCACGCTGCGAAATGTCAAATATGAATACAACCCCAACTTTCAGAGGTTTTCCAACGTTCGACATTGCGCCAGGATACAAACAAGCCTCATCGATTCTGTCAAATATAGCAATGCGGCGGAATACACTCCCAAAACAGTCTACGTTAGCCACCGCCCTCAGATGCCGCCAAACATCTTCATCGACGATCCACATTGCTTCCGCTTCCGCTTCCTGCACCGCCCCAACCGCCTCAAAATCGGTCGCACATGGCCCCCAACCACAGAAGATGAAGACGGCCGCATGATTGTCGTCCCGCCGGATGAGCAAGATTTTATCTTCATGAGCCAAATCCTCGTCCAGTACAAGAACGGCCCCGGAACGGAAATTTGCAAAATGTTCGTCGGCCTCAACCGTGCGAAATCCAAAGTCAGGTGTCGTCTCATCAAAGACGGCGCCCAGTGGCCGCAGATTGCAAGTCCGGACAGTCGCGCCTGGAGGATGTACATCGAGAGGCAGTACGGTCTTTTTGAGCATCATGGGATAGCGACGAGTCTTGCGCTGCTTGATCAAGATGCTGTGCCGGCTTTGGCGGTGCCCTTGAGGTGGGTTAGCGTCAAGGTTGAGGCAGGTATTTCGAGCAATAAGCTTTGCTACTATGTAGAGATTTCGGAAAAACCGCATGATTTCGTGTACGAGTGATATTCAGTTGTGAAGGTAGTTGTTAATGAAGCCTATTGCAAACAAAACTGATATAGATATATGGTAGAATCTTGCAACTAAGTTTTCGGCTTGTGGTCAGCATGTAGGTTTTTCCCCTTTTGGGGGATCACAATGTCAAAAGAATCGTATACTATCATTACACAAGACCTGACGGCAGCTCAAAAAGACGAACCTCACTGCTTCTCCGTCTCAATAACAGCCACCTGCGGTGTCACTAAGTTCTTCTCAAGATCCTCGGCAACGACCTTGCCTTCAATCACAGCCTCCAGATCCGGGACATTCGAGTGCTTCTCGCCATCGAACAATTTATCCACCTCCTCCAGCGTCAAGCCCCTCGTTTCGACCCAGAAGAAAATCACAAACGCCACCATTAGGATATCTACACTGGCGTTGATAATGTAGACCTTCCACCCGATCGCCACCAGACCGAACGGCACCACCATCGTGACGAACAATCCGCAAAGCTTCGTCGCAAATGTGTAGATACCCATACCCAGGGCGCGAATGTCGAAGGATAGGACTTCGGGTGGGTAGAGGACAGTAAGAGGTGTGATACCCCACGCGTACGTCGCGTTGTAGATGAAGATCATGGCGATAGTACCGTACACGCCAGGCGCATAACCGGATTCGCCGTACTTGGCCGTGAGTCCGGCGAGAATGTACAAAGCGACTGTACCTGCTGAAAGTGCGCCCGCACAGAGGGCCTTGCGGGAGACTTTATCGGCAAAGAAAGAGGCGATTACTGCAACAACGAGGGTCCAGGCGGTGAGAATCACGTTGATTTGGAGTTGGGTGTTGGGGTCCGAGATACCGGCGCCCTGGACAAGACTTGTTAGCCACCACATGCAAAAGAAAGGTGTGAGAGATGGGAGTAACGCACGCTAAGCATGTCACCGAAGTAGAATTGCACGATGTTGGTTCCGGGAAGCATAACCATAATACTGAAGGTAGTCGTGATGAGGAGACGGCGGCGATTCGCAGGTTGCGCAAGGGTCTTTGCAGCGGAAAGTTCACGCTCTTTCTCCCAACGAAGCGTGTCTTGGATTTCCTGGTACTGCACGAGCACGATGGGAGCTGTTGTGTCGCCGTCACAGTTTGCGATGGCGATGATTTCCAGCGCCTCTTCATTGCGGCCTCTGCTGATGAGCCAACGCGGGGACTCGGGCACGAAGAACAGAATCAACATGCACCATACCGACGGTGCGGCTTGGAGTAGTGAAGGAATACGCCACGCCCACGTCGACTCCATTGATTGAGTCTGCAATACCATGAGCATCTCCATACTGTCACGTGGGAAAGAAGATTAATGAGACTTACACCATAGCAAACCCCACTCGCGATCAAAGTACCGCAACCCCAACAAGCATAGTACATGCCCAGCGCAAACCCTCTCCATTTCACAGGCGCCGTCTCCGCTACCAGCGTCGGCGTACTAACCTGCGCCAACCCCAACCCAAATCCAACAATGAAGCGTCCCGCGATGAACATTCCGATATTCTGCGCCGCGCCTTGTATCACCCCTCCGATCAGAGTGATGAAAGCAGACCAGATGATGGACTCTTTTCGCCCTCGCCAATCGACAATTGACCCAGCGAACAGCGACATAACGCACCCGCCCATGTAGCTAATTGCCGTGTTCAGCGATTTTGTCGAGGTAGTGAGCGAGAAGTAGTTCAGGTACGACGGCATAACGTTGAAGGAGCCCATAAGGGAAGAATCATAGCCCACGAGCACCGAGTCGATCACGCTGGTCATGATAATGACGGCTAGAAGGACCTTTTGGTTCCGCGGTATCAACTTGAAGACCGCCATGATTGGAAAAGTTGTGTAGTACTTCTTCCAAACTGATGAACTCCGAAGGCAGAGGATCTCTGATGATCTCCGGTGTGGAGAAGATGGGAGATATGTAAATGTACCCAGACAGTGAATGATGGACCCTGGCCTATTCCTTATCCACATGCGCAAGCGCCGTCGTCGATCGAATTGACTGCGTGGTCTGGACAATATCGGCCTAGTCCTATCTTCAACCACGGATTGCGGACCGGATTCAGCACGTGCCAAATCCTCTGATATCGTCTCCCGCTTCGAGAAATGGGGAAAGTCGCTTTCTCTTGATCAATAATTCCCTAAGCTTGGGCGGGGAAATTTGGAGAGACAGTCGACATATCGATCAATGCCTGTTGGAGAAATTTCTCCGGGCGGGATGGCTACCCCGCATCCTGTCATGGGTGGGACCGACTAACGGCGCGAATTCGGTGCAACCGGCTCAGACGAGGCGTGCCACTAACCGGGGTGTCAAGAGTGGCGGTTCTGATATTCGGATATGTTATCAAGAGATGGGCTTTCTTGCTGTCGACACTGTAATCTCCTGCCGTATTCTTATCGCATATCATTCGAGCTTGTCAAGTTGGGGGTTCCTTTTGGGTTTGGCCCTGGATCATACTGTCCCTACTGTGGTGCCTTATTCAGTGCAGCGAGAGCTGTAAACGTCGAAGACTCACACTCTTGTCAGAACTAATTCGGCGATATGGCAGTCAATGCGGCCGAGATTGCCGTGGTATCGTTTGAGCGCTTTTTGCATGGCGATGATGCAGCAAAGCATGCTGTAGCAAAAGAGATATACGATGCATTCAGTACCGTGGGCTGGGTCTACATCAAAGACCACGGCATCCCCCAGACTAAGGTCGATTCTGTCTTTGAACTGGTGTGTCGCATAACTTGGTCAAGTTCAGCAGTCAGAGTGTTGACAGTCAGTACAGGCAAAAAACTTTTTCGACCTACCCATTGAGAAGAAATGCTCTTGGCGGTTAAAAGATGCCAAAGTAAATCAAGGCTACACGGGAGACGGAGACGAAGCCAATGGCGGGGTCGATCACAAGGAATGCTACGAGCATCGGCGTTACAACAACGATCTCTGTCCTTCCGGCGACGAACTTCCTACATTTCGGGAAACCCTAGACGATTTCTATAGCCAATGCCTCACACTGGGTTTGAACGTGCTCAAGTGTCTTGCGATGGCGCTGGAACTCGGTGACAACTTTTTCGACAATATCACAAAGACCGCAGATCCGCAACTTCGACTCATCCACTATCCATCCATTGAGAGAAAGATCGTGGAGCAGGAAGGTCATGCTAGAATCATCCCTCACACTGATTTCGGGTTGTGTACGCTTTTGTTCCAGGACCAGACCGGCGGCCTTGAAGTCGACCCTTTCCACACTGGAGAATTCAAGCAAGCGCTTCCGATTCCTGGAACTGTGTTGATCAATATTGCGGATTTGATGCAGCGTTTGACGAATGGCCGATGCCGGAGTACGATTCACCGCGTCGTCAGTCCCAAGACCCCAGGCGACATTCTGCCGGCACGCTACTCAATCCCGTTCTTCATCCATCCTGATCCGGATGTGCTGATTGACCCAATTACTAAGTCGCAGGATGAAGTGAAGAAATATGAGCCTGTCAATGCTGGGGAGTGGAGAGTCTTCAACACGATGAAGAACTACACGACGTTGAAAGATCCCAGGGTATCCGTCGCAAGCACCGCAGCAGCTTAAGAACGAATTGCTTTCCAACAAAGATAAATGGATCTTCTCACTGCCATCTCTCACAAAATCTGCGCAGCGATCACACATCATCTGTTCATACAAAGGTATGAAAAATATCAAAAGGTCCTACGTCAGCGCTGACGTCACGGGATCATATGTGCCAAGACGATGCTAATGTTAACTTCGTCCAGAAAATTCCCACGGAGCCTCATAGTGAGCACTACTTACCCAGAGTTGACTTCGAATTTACGTTATGGATTTGATTTTTTGCCTGCGACAAGGAACTAGAAAGGCTCGACATACGTCGCCCACGGAACAAACGGCCAGTCATTGCGAGCAGCTCGGCAGTGTGGGTATGAGTGGACATCGCTCAAATGTAGCCTTTTCTGCGTAAACGAACACTTTCTTTTCATTTCTCATGTATATAGCACTGCTTTTCTCCAATCGAAACGGTTTCGCAAATCACCAATTTTCACAATCTTTTGCTCCGACACTGTAACAATGGCGCCTCCCGAAGCCCGCCTCATCACCTCCGAGCACCCGGACAAGGTGCGCATGCTGGTCCTCGAAACCGATGACCCTCACCCAGATACAAAAGCAGAAGCAGGGTCATTTGGCGATGTGCTGGCAAGCCTATTAAAGCGAGCCGGTGACGAGCACGAGCCCAGCCTCGGCATAGAAACGGCCATGCAATACGTAGTCGAGCCAGATGGTGGGAAGATCCCAGCACATGAAGATATAGGAAACGATATCCACGCGATCCTCATCACAGGTAGCGTTTACGATGCGCATGGGGATGATCCTTGGATACACAGACTCATGGATCTTATCAGGTGTACGTGAACACCTACGTCAATGCGCGATCATCCGAAAAGAAAGAAAAATCAAAAATAAAAGTAAACTCAACAGTAACCGTGTATTACAGACCTCTGGATAAACCGCCCGGATATACGCTTCACAGGAATCTGCTTCGGACATCAAATTCTCTGCCGCGTCCTCGGCTCAACCGTCACACCAAACGAAAACGGCGAGTGGGAGCTGTCCCACACACCCATCAAACTCACGCCCATCGGGCGCTCCCTTTTCAACCTGCCCTCCAACGAGTCCCACATCCGCCTGCACCAAATGCACCTCGACACCGTCGTCGATGCGCCTTCGCCTGAGAAGACGGATCTTCTGGATAAGAACGTCAAAGTCTACGTATGGGGAAGCAGCGAGCACACAGATGTACAAGGCGTGTATATCAAGAAGAGGTTGTTTACGACGCAAGGGCATATGGAATTTAACGAAGAGAACGTAAAGAGGCAGTTGGAGATGAGGGTGAAGAGTGGGAGTGTTGAGGAGGAAGCTGCGGATGAGGCGAGTGAAAGGGCGGATTGGATGCATGATGGGCTGCTGGTCGCGAAGGCGGTGTTGAGATTTTTCCACGGGGATGATGATAAGGTGGAGTAAATCAGGTAAACATTGCGATGTGTTCATGGATGTTGAGAAGATTCAACAAGGTGTTTTGGCGTGATGATTCAGGTAGATGGGTTTCTTTTCAAATACCTACTCCATTTTCTTGTCCTTTATACGTAAGTACCTAGGAGGTAAGTGTTGATTGCAGTATGACCACGTCACGTGATAGGACCTCCTATCAATGTAGGCCTTTGGACAATCTGTCTAACTAAGACCGTCCAATTATCTGCATCTTTTAAGCATAGTTCTACAATAGATTTGGATGTTTTACACTGTCGCAGTACTAAGGGCCATCCCTACCATACAAAAAACAAAATCATAAAAAAACACAGAAAACCGGACATATGTATGTAGTTCAAGGCGACCTCGCCACCGAGAGCGGAGTTAAGATGTTTGAGAATGCGCACAACCACGCCATCATCATAAAAGGTCTGACTAACCACAAATAAGGTCAGATGCTGATGCATAGCAAGGTAACTGCATTTCAAGGTTGAAATGGACTGATCGAGGATATTGACCTCAAAATCTTGTGCCACTTAGTACCACTTTTTGCTATAGCGTTTAGACGTCTTTCTTGGGGCTTTTGTTATAGTTGGGTCTCTTGTTTAGGCATTCGTTCGTGATTGAATTTTATTCGGGACTCTTTTCCTTGTGAGCAATTACATGACAGACAATGTTTAGAGCAATTACATGACAGACAATGTTTAGAGCAATTGTTTGAAGGTAAATTATGCAAGTGACCACTGTTTTGGATACTGCTCACATGACTTTCTATTTATTTATGTTCCTTAATAATGCTGTTCTATTGTTCTATCCCTTAATAGGTTAGCTTCTGTGGCAATTATTGCTCTGTACATGTGTGCTGACTTCTCACAACTCTGCTATAGTGATGTTCAAGACCACACACAGAACAAACCAATTGATCTTTAAATAACAATAGGCTTAAAGTGACAAGGTCCGGCAAAGCGGAAAATTATCCAGCGCGTTTTGAACGTCTTAACCACTTCTGGCAGCTGATAACGCTAGTGCTGTACATAAAACCGTTGACTCCAACCGGGAATAAAAGCGTCACTCTCAACAATCACCCCAAACAAAACCCTTCATTTTACCCTCTGAATTACTTCTCTTGGCTACAGATAGCGTCTTGTCCATTTGAAGCTTGAATACAATATATCCTACGTCGAGAATCAGTTGATCATGGGAGCGTCGCAGGCACCGAGCTCCGATGGTGTAAACCAGCACTTGAGTGATAACAGGACGGATATAAGAGATGCGGAAAAGAACGCAGAGCCACAAAATGAACTGCAACGACAAGTCTCTGGACCACCATATACGATCTTCACGCGTGGGGAGAAGATATGGATTACTTTTCTAGTTTCCGTCTCAGCGCTCATCAGCCCTTTTGGGGCAACTACGTTCTACCCTGCGTTGAATGTCTTGTCGGATGTATTGCATGTGTCACCCACCATGACAAACGTTTCGATCACAACATACATGGTACGTTTGAATTGCACATTAATATTAACAGCATAACTTACCAGGATAGATCGCGCAAGCAATAGCGCCAGCAATAATTGGCGGCATGTCTGATACGAGTGGCCGTCGTTTGTCCTTCATCGTGTGCTTTGTCATCTACATTGTGGCGGCCATCGGATTAGCACTTCAAACCAACTACGTCGCGCTCCTTCTTTTGAGAGTTCTTCAAGCGTTTGGGTGTAGCGCAGCAATTTCGCTGACGATGGCTGTTGTTTCTGATATTGCGACGAGCGCAGAAAGAGGGAAATACATGGGATACGCAACCTGCGGGATATTATTTGGGCCAGCATTTGGGCCAACAATTGGAGGACTGCTTGCACAGTACCTCGGGTGGCGTTCGATATTCTGGTTTCTCGCAATATTCAGCGGTGTTTTGTTGATCTTGTTTGTATTTCTCTTCCCCGAGACATGCAGGGCTGTCGTAGGTAATGGTTCCATACCCGCAAAAGGAGTGAATCGATCCTTGATAAGCTACATTCAAGAGCGTAAACAGAAAACGTCGCGTATACCACCAGAGCAAGGACAAGAAGCAGGAAAGTCGGAAAAGCCGAAATTCAAACTCCCAAACCCACTAAAGACTCTCCGCATCCTAGGGGAGAAGGAATCCTGCATCATACTCCTCTACAACGGCCTCTTCTTTACCGGCATGATGACCGTCGCATCCGCCATCCCCTTCCTGTTTGGTCAAGCCTATCACCTCAACGAGATCAAAATAGGTCTATGCTATATCGCACTCGGCACGGGGTCCCTCACATCCTCCCTCACAACAGGGCATGTGGTGGACTGGAATTTCCGCCGACAAGCCGCACTCAGCAACATTACAATCACCCAAGGCAAACAACAAGATCTACGCAACTTCCCCATCGAAAAGGTGCGCCTCCAGATCGTGGTGCCGGGCCATGTCATCGGAACATGCGGCCTCATCATGTTCGGGTGGTGCATCAATTACCGCGTCCACATCGCCGCCACCGAAGTCGCCCTCTTCATCATTGGTTTCGGCGTCTCGACCGCTTTCAACATCACCAACACGCTGCTTCTCGATCTCCACAAACACCAACCTGCAACGGCGACCGCGGCCGTGAACTTTGTGCGCTGTCTCTTATCGGCGGGCGGCAGCGTAGCTATCATACCTATGTGCAACAGCATGTCCCCGGGATGGGCATTTACGTTCATCGCTCTGATTTACGTCGTTCTGATCGGTGCAGTGTTCTGGGTCATGAAGTGCGGGATGGGGTGGAGGCAAGCGGCTGAACAGAAGAAGAGTGAGAAACATGCCATGGCGAATGCCGCGACAGAAAATAGTATTACGGCTAGACAATAAGATATCTCCAACACAATGCGATGGAGATCTGTGACAAAGGTTCGTCTAATAGACGAACAATGAAAAACATAGACGCCCCCGGTTTGAAACCCCTACCAAAAAAATATCATTCAACATCGATGCTGCACACCATCCTCCCCACTTTAATAACACCTTCCCGAAATTCACAGCGCTTCAACGCTCGAATCAACTGCAGCATACAATACAACCAAGAAGGTCTTTGCACACCTTCTCCTCGCCGCTCTTCCCTTCCTCTGCTTTTTTCGCTTTCTCCGCCTCTTTGACATTGGTTTTCTGCGGTTTGTACTTGGGCATCGCGCGGCGTTTGGGTTCTTTGGCCACTGTTTTTTGGTCGGGCGAGACGTGTGCTTGTGGAGGGGTTCCAGGGAGGTGTTGGCTCGGGTCTTGGGGCGTTGCCATTCTGAAATAAAAGAGCTGTCGAGGTTTTACCAAAAGCGTCTTTTCGACCGGCCTTCTTGGAGCTCGGGGTGGCCGTCGGAAGGAGATAGTAATGAGACGTGTAGATATTGATTTATCTCGCGAGGAATAATATGAAGTAGTGGGAGGATAGACTTTTACCGCGCTTGATACTTAATAGATAGAACAATGTAATGATATACACAATGCTTTCTGGTCAGATTGAGGACAGGGCCGGCTTTAATTACGTACGATGGGCATACGTCTATGTGCCGGCCTATGTAGTCCCGCTGCGGCGCAGTCATCGTCATACTAGGAATACCAGGTCAGCAGCGCAAATGTCTCCCAAAAGGTTCTTCTTTATTCAGAGCAGATCTTCCGGCGCCTCTCTCCAAAAACATCTTCGCCTACTGGATTTAGTAGTGATGCGCAAGGCGTTCCGTTGGGTTACATTGTTCAAAACGCCCGGGTGACGTCATACTTCATGTATCTGTATTAGATCGATTTCCCTTTGTGGTCCTCGTATTGCCTAATTCTACCTTATCAGAAAGTATGCGTTTCTAGCGTCGTATTACTCCAGTCCTGCTGCGTGTTGAGTCGTGAGAGGCCGCCCGCTGCAGGTCGGTCGTGTGGCTGATTGTAAGTGCCGGATCTAAACATCCCACAGCCCCGTGGGCTTGAGGTTCTTCGTAGTCGTACTTCGGTACTGGATAGTAATGAAGGGGAACGGGGCGATAGGTCAGGGGTAACTCAAGTAATGCGTCCATGTTCCTTATACTTTGATAGAAGTATCTGGTCCAGATAGCCGTAATGCGCATGGTCACTAGCCTATTTCCACCTATTTACTTTCTAATCGACTGGTGCTAGAAGATTTTACGCGTTGTTAACAAGTACCCGATTATCAAAATATTTGGTAATTCAACCAACCCAACCTTATCTGTGTGCATATGTATATGTTTCGAATTTTTGTTCCTCAAGCGAGGCCTCGGGTCCGCTTCAACAATAACAATTTGCCAAAAATAGAGTATTGAGTGCGATAGATAGGTCTTCTGGTACGTTGAAGTGGAGAGATTTTTGTCATTCATCTCTTTTGTGTTATATTGAAACAACCACGCCGAAGGACTGCATGCAGATGTAAGCTGGACAGATAAATTATATGCGATAAGAAGCGGCATCTCCGATACCGCATGAGTATTTCAAGCAAAGCTACAGCTTGATCACTCCCAGTTTTAGCTGGGGGCGGGGTCCATCGCTTCCGTCAGTCTATAGTAGGTTGCTACTGGACTGTGAGCATAGTAGGTACTGCCAATCTCGGTATTCAGGAAACCAACCACGCTAACGAAGCTAAATGCTGTTGTGATGGGGGCCGTTTCTCACCACAGCTTTTTCCTAATTCTGTCTAACGTCGGTTAATCGCTTACATCTATTGGATAACCAAAGTGACTTGTTGTCTCTTTTCAGCTCACGTTTCATGATTAATTTTCCGTGAGGCTGACCCATTACCTACTGTTCAATGGTATTAGTGATTAGTGCAGAGCGGGGAGATGACTCTCGAAAATCGCTCTTCGAAACATAATGCGAAATAGCACGTATATTCAAAAGCGTTAGATGATTGTTCAGCTTACGTTCCAGCTCAGCGTATTGGACTTCATCACTTCCATACGATCACGAAAATATTCTATGTCATAGTGGGAAAGGAGTTTCCATACGATCTCAAAGAGATGTTGGGAGTATCCCCGGGAGGTGAATGTAAAATAGCGAAACCTTTCCATGAGTGGAGTACTTACAGTTGAACCTGAAACATGTATCTCACGACGAGGATTGGTACGTAAGCTTATGTTCACAGTCGTGTTCTCTAGTCTTACTTTAGCTAACCTGGAAGAGAAGTAAAACCCTAGCTTTTACCGGTGAGCCAATGTAATCTAATTCATTCTCCCTCGAGACTTTCGGCTAAGCCAAAAGCTATATTCTCCTGCATGCATATACATGCCTAATGAAGAATTGCCCATGACAACAATTTCCCGGTACTCATTCAAATTAGACTCCAGTCAGCGAACGTGTCGTCTTAGCCGTGTTTTTTTCCGGACCCCACCCGCGTTTTGATCCTCGCGTAGTTTATTTGGTGGTTGTACGAGTATCATGTCGTACTACACAGGTTCGAATACTTCGCAGAGTGTTGTGATTGAAGAAAACAAAGATGGAAAAATCTGGACTAGAACATGACTATGCCGTACGAGCAGTATTCTTGATCGCTGAACAGAGTACATTCCAAAGACCTAATGATCATATGGCACAGAGGTAGGACTTCAGGCAACTAGGTAGGTAGTAGGTCGCCGCATCGGCGCTTCCTTCCGTTCCATTTCTCATTTGAACAGGGTGATAGCCAAGACTCCGATTACGCCCCGTTCTATACCTGATTCGTTCTAATCCTCAAATAAATATACATATGTACATATGTACTCTCATCTCTTACTGAGTCAACCGAACAGAGGATAACCCCCGTTGGGAACCAAGAAAATGACTGGCACTATGGCAAAGAACATTTACTATGGCTCTGTTGTTTTAGTTGTTCAACAAACACTCTTATCGACAATCGTAAATGCAGACTGCTACGCTCGATCCGGTATGTTTTTGTATACCTAGCAGGTATCGTACTTTCATTCATTAAAATCTAGGTATAACTGCGCTGCTCTCTCCACCGTACAGTGGACCTGAACTTGTTTCATGCGGCAATGGTACAAACAACTGCTGCTTGGTGGACCAAAAGTGTGGTTCAAATTTGCTGTGCGTCGGTAATAAACTAAGCCGGGAATATTGCGCGGATCCATCGTGGAAAGGCTGCTCGACGCTGTGTCCAGAAGGGTAATACGATCCTCAAACCCACCCTCAATGACCCAATCTAATTTTCGTATTCAAATAGTCAGGACTCAGGCTGGGAGATTCAAAAATGCGGGACTAATACCTATTGCTGTGGCAAGGGTTGCGATTGCAAGAACGCGCCTTTATACTACGTCGATCCAAAGAACGGAACCGTCTCTAATGCATCGGATGTGAAATCGATATCTACCGAGACAGTGTCATGGTGGTCAGTGGACAGTGCGGCCCTGTTATCTCCTACACCTAAGCCGGTGACATCTTCCACATCTTCAGTGTCTGCGAAAACCCCTTCCTCTTCCTCGTCGACTAGCTCTACCAGCCCTCCTAGTTTTTCCACAGATATATCCTCCAAAACCCAGTCGACGTCGAAAGAACCTCAAACATCCGGATTCTCGGGGGCAGTAGGCGTTGGGATAGGATTAGGCAGTGCAGCCATGTTCGCGCTAATCGTGGTCCTCGCCTGGTTCCTGCTCCGACGGCGTAAGGAGCGACTAGAAATAGAGAAGAGAAAAGCACGCGCTGTAGATGCAACCTCGCAAAGGAACCCATTCGAAGACCAGGTTTACCCAGTCGTTCAGTCCCACAAAATGCACGAAATGGATGGAGTGTGGCCAGATCGTGAGATCGAGGGCAGACAAATGCCAGCGCCGCCGAGACCGCGGCATGAAATGGACGGAACGCAAGTCGCGCCTGGGATGACGGCGAAACAGAATTACCTAAGACTGCACGACAGAAATGAGGATCTGACTTGAACGAAACTTACTTTTACTTCACACCAGTTACCACCTTCGATTTGGACCCAGTTGTTGGTGATGAAGCAGCATCTCATAGGACTGTTGCAGACAAGGATTGTTGCTTAACTCCGCGACTGGTTTTCTTTTCACCTTCCACTTCCTTTTTTTCTGCTTTTTTTATATTCTCTGACGTTATTTCAAGCGTTTTAATTTCAGTCGAGCATCTGCTATAATACCTTTAGGACGTAATTGAAACTTCCAAACTATACGAAGTATTTGCATGGCGGCGGGTTTTGGATCATCTATATTTGCATCTACATGGTGGGATATATGTTACATATAAGAAGAAAGATATCACGGAGCATTAGAATACACGTAGATTAATCTTAAGTGAATAATACTAGGCTGTGTGACGTTTCCCCAATTGGTAAAATGTCTAGAGTTCATAATGCTGAGCATTTTCCTTCAAATCATACGACCGCGAGACAAATCGGTCGAGACTCGGCGACTTTTAGCTGAGCACTGGCTGAAGCAAGCGTAAGCTGGCATTTCATCCGTTTGATTCGAGACATTGCGCTTCTCCCCGCTGACGATCGCCGCCACACGCACCATACCAACGAACCTATGGAATGTTAATCTTGATGTAGAAAAGCAAGCCAATTTTGACGTAGCATGAATAGACTAAAGGATGCACATGTAGAGTGCGTAAAACGAAGTTCTGTGAAACATGGGAGATATTGCACCTGGATGAGCGGTGTCTCGCAGCTGACAACTGCTATTGTGAATCCCCGGCTATGCTCAGCAAGAAACGTTCGGTGACAAGTTGGAGGGATTCGCGGTGAATGAGCGGAGTCATCCCTCGTTTGTATTCTGTAGTATCAATCAGCACTGAATGCTCGTTGGTCACCCGGAGCGGAACGAAGAACCACACAAGGATTTGTGAGAATGATAGTTCGATTATGGTGTGATACGGCTACGTCGACGGGTACAGATGGATGATAGATGCGAAGTGCGAGATAGCCGAGGTGAAAGCTGGTTTTACTAGCACGCCCGAATAGTGTTAGTGCCTTGGCGAGGATTGGTAGCCGGAAAGTTCCTTCCGTCATTCTTTGACATACATTATCAAGTACCGTGACCACCACTGTCATACATAACTGACACATCTCCACCCCTATCCACCTATAACTCCGCATCTGTACTCCTTTGATAACACGATAACACCTGAAAACGTCCCATTTCATCTGCACATAAATTTTAACGCCGTCATGAACTGCCCGTCCCGAACTGATGAAGAGATTCTCGAGAATCCTGGCTGGAACCAGAATCCACCCCGTTTTGCTGCCGATCTTACGACACGTCAAGATCTGAACGGTATAGCAAATGCAAGAGAGCTTGGGGATGCGGAGCGCTGGGGCTTAACAAATCGCACCATGCAGAAATGTCAACTTATTCAGAACTCCCTCAATGGACCCGACTCGCTGAAAGTGGCAGGCTTGGGTGCCAAGGATCCTCACGGAGGTGGGTGCGCTGTTCTTCCAATGGGCAATACAATGGCCTTATGATTCCAATGTGTAATATAGGATCCTGCACCCACGTAAATCAAAAAAATATTTTCCTGTTTGATGCACCCCAAGCTCAACATTCCACTCGAGACTTGTCTGGAAACAGCTCTGTTAGGGGTTGGATTACTTGGACGGGATCTGTCATCTTCACTTCGTTGTTTCTTTCTTTCGTGCAATCGTCGGGCACTAGCTTTTTGTCTCCCATATCTCCCATGTGGTGGGCTCCTCGAGGTATGTTAGACCATGGAACACCTACGATTGGCCGATTGACGTTCACAGCTTCCCGGGTTTCCTCCGAAGTTGGCCCAATCCGTATGAAAAGGGACACCTGCGCAACTGGCGGCGCAGATTCCAACTATGATTTAGATCTCCATGTGGGAGCCCTTTTCATCATCCTGTTTGTATCGTCGACTGGTTGTGCATTCCCGATGCTAGTCCTTGAATTCCCACAGCTGCGAATTCCAGCGTCCTTCCTCTTCTCGGCCAGGCATTTTGGAACTGGCGTATTGATTGCGACTGCCTTTGTCCATCTTCTTCCAACTGCTTTTATCTCACTCTTGAATCCCTGCCTCTCCTCTTTCTGGACAGATGATTATCCCTCTATGCCAGGCGCTATTTCCTTAGCAGCTGTTTTCTTCGTTACCCTTGTTGAAATGGTATTCTCGCCCGGGAGGCACTGTGCAGGCGGACACGCCGACATCACCTGTGTATCGCGAAACAACAATACCGAAGAGACGACAGAGGAGCGAACTTCCCCAGCCTTTCCAGCAACTAGTACAGAGGTCCGCAACATAGGACGCCCTCTCCAGGGCAGGACAACTAGCATTAGTCGCACCTTGTCACGCATGGGCGAAGAAAATGAAATCCTTGACGCTGCAGAAGCGCGAAGTAAAATAGAGCCGCAGGCTGACGCAGAAATCGAACTCGACGAACGTGCCGTCGAGGATTCTGAACGGAATAAATCAATCGGCATACTGACGCCCGAGCAAGCGCACAAGAAGGCTGTTCTGCAGTGTTTTCTCCTGGAAATGGGGATCCTGTTTCACAGCGTATTTATTGGAATGTCACTGAGTGTCTCGGTCGGCAGTGAATTTGTCGTGTTGCTCATCGCCATCATTTTTCATCGTATGTATCGAGTCCCCTTCGCGAAACATTTGTGCTAACATCGTTAGAAACATTCGAGGGTTTAGCACTCGGAGCGCGTATTGGAGCTATCAAATGGCCCAAAGGAGCGCTCCAGCCCTGGTTTATGGCCGTTGCATACGGTTGCACGTAAGTATATCAAATAGCGTTCCCGAACTTTCGAGCAACTTGTTGACGCACTTACAGGACTCCGTTGGGGCAAGCTATTGGCATCGCAACACACACCCTTTACAGCCCCGACTCAGAGATTGGACTTCTCATCGTTGGCATCATGAACGCCATCTCCGCCGGTCTCCTCATCTTTGCGTCCCTCGTCGAACTCATGTCCGAAGACTTCCTCAGTGATGAGAGCTGGGTAGTCTTGAGGGGTCGCAAACGAGTTTATGCTTGCGTCCTCGTCTTCCTTGGTGCTTTCTTAATGAGTTTGGTCGGTGCTTGGGCTTAGTTCATTTTGCCCTGCATGATGACTGACACACGATCCACGACACCGCCGACGAAGACACTGGCTGCTGAAAACCAGCTGCGGTAGTTTATCTTTATTTTTTTCCCTAGATGCATTGGGAATGGATATGGAATCAACCTCGACCTTATCATTCAATATCTTAGGTACTCCATCTGGGGCCGTGACAATCTGATGTAGTGGCTTTGTGAAGGAGACAGAGGAAGAATTTGTAAAATGTTTCGTGTACTAGTTCATTCTCTGTATCTAGACAATGGATCATCGTCATATTCATAGTCTCCAAAAAATCCATTACATCTATTAGACGTACGTTCCTTCAGTACACAGCTCGATTCGCGACTCATATTCCATCAATACATCTGCTTGATAGCGAGTCGAAAGCATCGGTGCATAACAAACGCCCGAAATAATCAAGAACACTCATTCACGAATCACAGAAATCTAAGAATGTGGATATCACCTCGGAAACAAGCTCGTATGCGAGAAATGCTAAGATCTGACGACTAGTCTAATAATTTCAAACGGAATAGAAACCAAATCACGGTCACATCAACGGTGGTTTTCATCTTCAAGAAGGGCGTTAAGCACCGTTTTCTGTTGTTGTCAACAGAAGTTATTCTAAAAATATGATTGAATCCTACGAGGCACTCAAAAAAATTATAGTGTCTCCATGAGGAGGGACTGCACAGAAATTTTTGCAAATAGGAGTCATCCGTCAGCTTCGCTCGTTAGCGAAGGACTCGGACCTGAGTAGTCCAGCCCTGCAGTACATATCTCGGACCCACGCAAACGAGAAACCCTTACGCGACATAAAAGTAACCTACTCTCAGTCCCTAAAAAACGTAATCATCAATCATTCTCCATACATACTCCACCTCTATCCAAAATGAAAACATTAGGCCTCCTCGGCGGCATGAGCTGGGAGTCCACAGCCACCTACTACAAAACCATCAACCAACGCGTGCGCTCAAAAAAAGGCGGCCTATATTCAGCGCAGTGTATAACCTTCTCTTTCGACTTCGCAACCATCGAAAAACTACAACGCGAAGGGAACTGGACGGAGGCTGGTCGTCTCTTAGGTGAAGCAGCGAACCGCCTCAAATCCGCCGGGGCTGAAGGAATCGTACTGTGCACCAACACCATGCACGTCGTATCTACGGACATCGAAAATGCTTCGCGATTACCGCTGCTTCATATCGTGGATCCTACCGCTGAGCGTATTGTGGAGGCGGGATTTAATACTGTAGGACTGCTCGGGACGCGGTTCACCATGGAGAAAGAGTTTTATGTATCGCGGCTCGCGACGAAATATGGGCTGCGGGTGATTGTACCGGATGAGGAAGGGCGCAGGATTGTCCACGATATTATATACAATGAGTTGTGTAATGGTATTATCAGAGAAGCTTCACGCGATGCGTACCGCGAAGTGATTGCGGATCTTGCGAAGAGTGGCGCGGAATGTCTGATATTGGGTTGCACGGAGATTGGACTTCTGATGAATGAGGATAACTGCCAGTTGCCCGTTTTTGATACGACGACTATTCATGCCATAGCAGCGGCCGATTGGGCGATGGAGTGAATCGACCTGGCCACTCGCGATGTTTGACGCCCTTGGCTTGAGGTATGGGTTGCCTACTGCTTCCTATTTGAACATGATTGAATGATTTTGCTCGATAGTTGGGTGAAAACGAGATACAAATAGCTGTCATTCGTTCCATAACGCATCCTAACACAATATCATAAAACTTTGCTCAATATGAGAGTAACTATTCAATTTCTACAAATCTAAAGCGCGTAGAGTGGGGCTAAGAGCACGATGAACTCGCAAGCTAGTGATCTGAGTGGGAGTCAAGCTTCACATGGGCATCTTTCGATGTTCCGATGTTCTGGAGGGAGTTGCTAACGTGGAATTTATTCTGCCAAGGTATACTACTTCATTCATGTGGAATAATTCAATTAAGGTTTTGTTCCCTGAGTTCCAATACCGATGCAGGTGGTGATGGCGGTGAAATTTCACCCAAGAGCACGCATCCGTAGAGTCTTCTGACGGCGAGACCGAGCTTTCAGGTAGGACTTGAGCGGGTCCCTTTCTTGATGCAAATGCTGGAAGCGCAGCTTTGATAGATTGTGAAATCCTTCCAATCGCATAATCTGATCTATTCCACAGTGTTTCTCCTGCTTATTTTCCCCCCTTAACGTGTTCCGCAGCGATGTGGTGCGCATTGTCCATCATCCTACGCTCATATGTGTTCCATGCCATCTTGTCGCAGATAAATAGGATACGATATATCTCGTCGACGCTCGGAATTCTGTACTCTAACTCATGTATATGATTTACGGTAACAGCGTCGTCGCAGCCGGCTTGTTGGTGTGCGTGGAAGTAGTCTTGTTTCAAACTGGGTTGCCACTACAGAAGGGCAAGTGGAGGTACAACTGGACCGATATCTACAACGAACTTCAGCTACCAAAGTTAAGATGACTTACCCATTGAGGGCTTGCCCTTCGTCTGACGGGAAAGCTATCACCTCACAATAGTCGAGTCCTCTGCATCTAGCCCGGCTGGTGAACGAACCGCGTAGGGCATTGCAATATCAGGTTTCGAGAACTATTTTGACATTTCCCTGTTTCAATGGGATGCTGGTATAGGGTAAGGCAAATAGGACGCGTATAACTGTATAGCGCGACGTTTGACAAGACGGATCGGAGATGTGTTGAATGCAGAGAGCACTTGAGATCAATTGATCACACAGGTTTCTTCGACGCATTGATGAATACTGTGAATGAACGCGTTACATTATCGTCGCAAGACCAAATATATCGCAGAGAACATAGCCACCGCGAAGCCAATGGGCAAAGGTTCGGGTACGTGAGGATGGAGGGAGATGACGAGAGCTTCGGTTCAAATTGTTCGCGATTTGATTGAACAAGCCGAGGAATACCCGGGACGGGTCACGTGGTTCGTAATTTCATACGGAAAATTTTGGAATATACTGGGAAGCAAATTCAGTGTTGGTATTGTTCATACTGCAAAACCATATTTATATGAGTGTATCTGTCTAAAAACTGCTAGATATTGTTTCAACATTGAACACAAGATCTGCAAGGGACCTTTGGGATGACTATCCTGGCATGGACCTAATATTGTTTTGCGAATCAAACTCGTCATCTCACACAAGCATGCAACTGTGCCGCAACTACAATGGGATGAGTGGCAAGCATAGGGCAATGGCTGATTCAAGTCAGGTGTGTCTGAATCCACCACGAGGACTTCATTATTTAGGCTAAACTGTTTGTTGGACATTCCATGATGTGCATTGCATTTTCCGTTACCTAGAATCAGATCTAGAAGTTTGCCTTACGTGTCGGGAACCCAAGGGCAGGCCAGGAAAGGCAGAGTTCACTGTAGCTCGGCGGATCTCTGTGCGTCGGATTCATGTGCGATAACAAGGCAAACAGCTTGCTCCATCTCCTTTTAGCGCTTATACCAAAGTTCTCAATAGTGAAGCATCAACTCTCTGAGGAGTGACATCGGAATATTATCTTCGCTGCTGATTCGACACTCTCAGCCAAAGTCTCGATTCACTATTCTCCGGTCTTGCTCGCCGCCGTGAAATGCCATTTCATAATTACATAACGAAGCTTCCATTTTAATTCCTTGACCAGCGTGCTAGTCCATACGCGATACCCACGGCAGCAACCATTCCAAGGTACTTCTGTCCAATTTGCCATAGCCTCAAGACCACAATGAAGTAGTGTAGGTTCACCGTCGACGCAGCCTCATTAACCCGTGGGAACGGCTCGTCTTTCGGGGCCTCTTTTCCTAGAAAATCGCAAAGCGGCGCCCAGCCGTCTTTGGGGTGAAAGTTGAGTAATTTTTCTGAGGGTACCTTCGAACGTACATTTGCGTAGTGCTCTGTGTAGGTGCGTCGCAAAGCCTCCGTGTTGGACATGTCACCATCTGTCCATGCATCCACGCTCGACTTGAGAAGGAAGAAGTATGGTCGCCATAGAAGCTGTCGCACAACGAAGTGAGTGGCGATGAATCTGGAGTCCAAGTATAGAGATCTTACCGGGTCGATGGCGCTCATAAATGGAAGTATTCGCATTTTGACGATCGCGAAGATCGACTTCTCTACCGACTTCTGCCAAGAGTCGATGTCTCGTGTGGTCAGTATGACCTTCGCTTCCGGATAATACTCTAGGAGCTCGTCGACAAAGTGGAGACAAGGGATATCTTCAATCGCCTAGAGAAAAAACGAGTTATCAATGGAGCTTTTCCAGGTTAGTCATACTGACCGTGTAGTTCTGAAGGACTTTATCAAGTTCAGCACCAGTCCACAGTTTGCCCTGGCCTAGCAACTTCGCTCTCGTGGCTTCCTCGAAGAGGTGTATGTGCTTTTCCTGCCATCTAGTGACACACTCTTCCATATGATATACACTATATCCAAGCTTTTCGAGTGCTCTCTTCAGAGCTTCCGACATCAGCTTCAATTTCAATGCCAAGGGCACCGGGACGTACACATCGTTCCTGGTAGGGGTCAGCGAACGATTTGTTAACGCAAAAAGGGGGACCAACCAGTTCTACTGAATCCCAAAGCCAGTATCTCCATTGGCTTCTGCCTGTTCGCCGGGGGAAGAGTATCGATGAGTCTCGGTTGCGAAGTCATCGCGAAATATAGCTTCTCTCAAACACAATAAAGCCAGGTTGGCATCAATAAACCTTACCCTTATCCTGACAAGAACGTTTCAACAAGCAGAGAGAAGATCTGAGGTAAAGAGATCGAGCGCAGAAGCAGAGTTCTGGAGTGGGTGCGCTCTTCGATGCTAAGCTGTGCCACTATTAAGGACAAAGGCAGACCGACAGGTATCCGGTTCCCCCTTCCATACTACGCTTTCAACTTCATATTTCCATTCATTCAATGACGAAACGCCCTAAACTCATCGTTTTCCAGAAGTATGGGCCCCTTTAGCCGGTAAATTAAAGAGTACTCCGGACAGACGCTCGTCTGCGGCGTAGGCAATGCACCCTGCCGTCCCGGAACTTTAACCCCTCCAAACATTTCGAAGCCCTCTGAAGGCCATTACGCACTAATGTGTCTTCAATGGTGGTAATGTAACGTCGGTTTGCGGAGAGTGGACTGTGCAGAATTGTCCGTTGGGTGGGTGATGTAAGGTGAGTGAGCCGGGTATGTTTTGTGACACGGATCCTGGGATTAGCTTCTGTCTGTGATTGTACAGGGTGATAGTCATCTAGTAGATTTATATTTAGACAAGTCGTCTATATTCATTCTGACTTGAGCAATGTATATAGGACCGCTTCTTATTAGGCTTATTCAAGATTGCTATTGAAGAAAGGTAGCTTTGTGTCGATGGCGCGTTCTCACAACATTGATGGAAAACCTGTTCATATTTATCATGACTACAGAAAGAAATATTCCCTCTCGATTGGCAGCGCAGCTGTACCAATGAATACCTCTATCAGTTACGAACTATCTTCTAACATGGTTCTTTCAAGCTCTTGCCCATACTCTTCCCATGCCATGTGGCCAGAATTCGATCAGTCTTCCTGCGCTCCCTTTCGCTCCTTCTCAATCTTTTCTTGCTCCTATAATGCATCTCGTGTCTGTAGGACGTGTAGTTATCACGTATGAAGTCAAGTGCCACCTCCTCGCTAGGTATCAATGTTGACCTTCCAACGCACGCGTCTTTTTCCTTCAGGATATAACAGTAAAACCTTTTCTTCACGCCAGGCTGGATGCTCGGGTATTTCTTACCAATGGTGTTCCACAGCCATTGTTCGACTTCCGCTCTTTTCGTTTCGTATTCTTGCTTAACGTTCGCGTACACGTCAGTGGGGATGTAATATCCCCGGACCCGCCGATCTAGGTTGTTGCCAGTCTTGAGATTGCAAACGAGAGTCCGGTTTTGCGCGAGACCCCGGCATTTCTGAGTGATGAAGCGGTTGCCGGTTGGAACGCCAACGTGCTTTAGAAGTGGATTCTCGCGATTGGTGTGGAAGGCTTGTCCTTGGATCGAGACCCTGGATGCATTTGATGCTGGGTGAGATAAGGTACTGGGTGTTTTATAACGGAAAATCGCAAAAGAAAGACCACGGTGTAAGACCGGTCTGACACGCGTACAGCACGCGACTGCGGCCAACATGTTTTGCGGCAGACGTAACTGGAGAGGCTCGGCTGTTTTCTCGATCGATGCAATAAATTGTACACTACTCGATAATGTGGATTCGGTAATTCGAGGGTCAGCGAGAAGGGGTAATATATACAAATGTCTTTCTGTATGCCAGGAATTTCATTGTTCATTTGGATGCGGGGGGACGCTGCGCCACCTTTCTATGGATACATAGCAGCCTCTGACTCTATGTCGTACAAACGATCCCTGAACTCTCGCCAGGAAACGCAAACGAAATACTTTTCTCTATTCGTGAATCTAAATGCTACCTAACGCTCGAACGCTTGCAATGAAACATAACACCGTTATAGATAGCAAATAAACAGGGAGAGCCTTTTCTCACCTGCGTGTCTAAAGCTGGGATCGTACGGTGGTAATATCATCCGGACCCTGCGTTGCTACCACACTTTCTTCCGTCTCAGCCACACTATGGCGCCCGTCTTTCGCTGCCCTATCATCGTTGTGGTATTTCACGCTCCATTCAACTCCCTTTGTGATGATCATCTGCTCGCTATCCTGGCTTCCATGTTCACTCCTCTCGTGTCCCTTGTCTCCCGCCGCCGAAGCTGACGCTGAGACTTCATATTTTGTTCGCTCCGGCCTCAGTCTTCCTAATTTTACTGCTGACCGTCTTCTTTTCTTGACTTGTGGGACACTGGGGACTAGTGTCACCTGATGATCCTCTATAAGGGCACCTTCGTCTTCCAGATCCATAGTCCTCAGCGCTGAACTCGTTCTTTGGGAGTTATTTGCGTCGATTTTGGAGAGTTTAAAACGTGTACTGTTAGATGATGGATAATTCGACGGGTGTGATGTCACAGGGCGCTCGTACGCCATCATGAACGGCTTGAGGTAAGGGACTACGGTAGCAAGAATTGTGTAGCCGATGGAGAGTTCCGTAGCGCTCACGACGCGCGAGTTCCAGATATGTGAGGAAGAGGGTTCGAGGGGTTGGCTGAGAAAAACGGTACGGGTGATTGTGAAGGCAATGTTCCTATGGAATAATTAGCTAGAGCGCTATTGTACGAGAGGGTGACTGGGCAAGGAATTACGGTATTCGCCATGAAAACGCCATTATCACAATGAATTTACTCTTGAGCGCCATCTGCAGATCGAAGACTATGTAGATGGCATTGGCGACGAGTGCAAGTTCTATGGCGGCGTCCAATGCAGCGATGACGGCCCATCGCACAAAGGCGTTGGTGCATGTCGTCACATCATCGGTCCAGGGATGAGAGGGATTACAGCGGATGGCCTCTAGGAGTATTGAGGTAATAAACCAGGTCGATGAAGCTGCAACTGTGGTCCAGATTGCGCGCATATGGGCGCTTCCCGGAGTGAGGTTCAGGAAAAGGAACGATACGCAGCATTTCGAGAGGAAAAGCACTGTAAGGTAGAAGAGGTCGGCGGCGAAACCCAGCTACAGAAAAAGTCAATGCCCATACTTTTCTAGGTGAAGATTACCAAACTCATGTACTTTTTGTGTCTTGGGAACAGCCGTCGGAGAGATTTGATCCTCCGACTTTCCCAAGCCTTGTCGAAGTTGCTCGAAGACCAGTGAAAACTGAACGATTGCAAAACCCTACCGCACTCAGCATCACATTCATACAATAACCCGAGGATATACGCACTGTAGCAGCGAAAAAGATGAAGTCGTCAATCCGATACAAACGGAAGTCGTGCCTTGCGTAAATTCGCGTCGCAACCGACAACAGAACCAGGCCGAGCGCAAATGCCGTCAAGATGGCGATCAGTCCGCTTTGATCGCGGGCATTTATGCTCGCCAGTGGCTTCGAAATGCCTTCTGGCAAGCCTGTTGGGGTGGAGGTATCCTCCTGAGGCATGCCGTCCCCTCATACACTACCATAGAGTAGTCGCCAAGCTGAATAGTTTGGGTGTTCAGTAATGATGTGGGTACGGGGACTAGTGCAGGTTTAAAGGGCTAGTGGAGGAGTGAGGCTCCATGCCCAGCCTCAGAGTGGGATGCGAGGGTAAGCGTGCGCGCGTGGCATGATGAATCAGAAAAAGCATTTCGCTTGGCCGGTAAGATGACCGGCAGTCAACCTGCAACAGGTTCCAGAAAGGTGATCGCATGCCTTTCGACCAACTAGGCAAGAGCAAAGAGAACAGCCCAGGGTCTTTTGCAAGCTTCAGGAGGTGAGCTAGCAAGTGGGCAAACGGACACGCGGGCGGGCGGGAGGGAGACGTAAGCTGAGTAGTGGTCCCACACGTTGGGTGGTTTATGTGCTCGTGGATCCTTGTAGCAAACAATTACGCCGTGGCGCATATTGTACGAGGTTGGTATCATGATTGGAGCGTACAATTGATTGCACTAATCCTTTCCGGAAGACAGTGGTTGATTTTTTTTTCTCGCGTTGCAACGTAGCCGTTACGAACATCTGCTCTTTTTTACGAATTATATACTAAATCAGGGTTTAGACAGGTTCTTCACGACTCGTAATCGGGACCGATAAAGCGGTTCCGTGGCTGATTGTACATGAATCATTCGGGCGTCACCCGCATGTCGGATGCATCAAGTTTCCACTCCCTTTCGCCTAAGTTAAGTACAGTAACAATAAAACACTTAAAGCTCCGGCATTCATCTGATCCGATCATTTCGTCCGGGTTTCTGAGGGACGGAGCCAAGGCGGAAGAGCCGAGAAGCTTTTTCATCTCGAGTTACAAAGGTACATTGCTAAAGAAAATATCGCAACGCGCTTATGCGTTTCTGTACGCTTGATCCGGTTGCTGATGGTGGAAGTATCACCCCACTTGGTAGTTTTGGGTAAAACATCCGCACTACTTAGCGAATTTGCTGGGGTATAACGGTGTAGCCCGGTGGCCAAGTGGATATTCGTGATGGGACGGCCACCAAACTAGTAGTCTGGAGCTTAAATTCCTTGGGAACATGAGGGTCGGGGGAAGATTACTAGCTTTGTAGGCGATTCATGAGAATGCCGAGTTTGTCTATACGAAGCGTAAAGTACTGTTTTCCATTTCTGTTGAAACCTGAGTCCGACTGTCCTTGTTTGCCGATAACGGGAAGTGGAAGGATTGTCGCGCTTGTACAGCAAACGCAATGATTGGCGGGGAAGCGTACGAGGTAGTCTTAGCCAGTACTGTACGTCCAAACTTTCATCCCGACGTTTCCCCACTCTTGTCGGTCTTCGCTTCGTATAGACATATGCAATGAGGGATTCATCCCGCGCGCTTGACGAATAAGCGTAATTGCTTGTTGTGAGGTAATACCAGGGTCGAGCGTCAAAGTAGTTCGAGGCGAGAGCGTGGGCCGTGGCGAGAGGGTTGCTGCATGCCGAGGATTGCGTTTGAAATCTGTGATTATTGAAATGCATGGGAGTCCCAAGTAACCGGTACTGTGCTGCCAGCCTACCTCCATTCTTTCTTCCTGTCATTCGTCTCCCTGTCGCGTTTTTTTCGTTCCTCCCAGGAGCAATTGGATCTTAGATTTTATCTGCACAGGGGAGGTTATCGCCATGGTGCAGCATAACGATAGCGCAGAAGCTCAGAACTCTGCGATAGCAGATAAACAGGCCGAATACACGCTTGACGGTATGGAAGACGGCGATGCAGATGATGTCTACTCCAGAGCCAACCCGGCCAGGCCAGGCTTCACCAAGTCTGACCAGAAGGACATGTGGCGGATGGGCAAGGTGCAAGAATTGAAGGTAAGTTCTTGTCAGCAACTGTATTCCAAAAAGTGAACATTGGAATAAACACAGCTGTGCCGCGCACCTGCGCAAACCTTACTTCAATGCTGACATAACTTTAGAGAAGTTACCGTCCACTGTCTGCGCTCAGTTTCGCAGTCATCTTGACCGCAGTATGGGAGTTTCTCCTCGTCGCAAACACCCAGGGTCTCATCGATGGAGGTCTTGCCGGCGTGTTCTGGTCGTATATCTGGACATTTGTCGGTTTTGGCTTCGTGGAACTCAGTCTAGCAGAGATGGCATCAATGGCCCCCATCTCCGGCGGGCAATACCACTGGGTATCTGAGTTTGCGCCACCAAACCTACAACAATTCCTCTCGTACGTCGTAGGATGGATGTCGACTCTATCCTGGCAAGCCGGAAATGCGTCAGGGTCGTTTTTGACGGGCACCATTATCCAAGCCCTCCTGGTCGTCAACTACCCGGATTACGAACCGCAGCGATGGCAAGGCACATTGTTTGTGTTTGCCATGGTGATCGTTTTGTGCGTAGTGAATATTTGGGGCTCCGAGATTTGGGCATCGATCCAGAATGGTCTCTTGATCATCCACATCATCGTTTTCCTGGCGGTCATCATCACTCTTTGGGTTCTCGCGCCTCATCAGAGCGCGAAAGCCGTCTTCACCGAGTTCACGAATTCAGGAGGGTGGCCAACGATGGGATTAAGTTTGATGGTGGGGCAGATCACTGCTCTTTATGCTATGCTGGGTAAGCGATCTGGTCATGTCCCCAATGCCCTGCAAACGTTGCTGATACCAATAATCAGGAAGTGACGCGACAGCGCATATGTCAGAGGAGGTGCGCGATGCCGGACGCTACGTCCCAATCTCACTCTTCTGGTCTTACATCGGGAATGGCGCTATGGCCATCATTCTCCTTATCACCTATCTCTTCAGCATTGACAACATTGAGGCCGCGCTCGACGATCCTTCTGGTTACCCATTTATCTATGTTTTCAAGAGCGCCGTTAGCACGGCCGGTGTTAACGCGCTGACGATTCTCGTTCTGCTGCTTATCATTGCCGCCAACATTTCCTTCAACGCATCGACAGCCCGTCAAACGTTCGCCTTCGCTCGTGACAAAGGTCTGCCCTTCAGCAAATGGCTTAGTCACGTCAACCCCCGACAGGAGGTTCCTGCTAATGCCATCATCGTCACCTGTGTGTGTACCATGTTGCTGTCGCTCATCAACATCGGATCGACCGTAGCATTCAACGCCATCATCTCCCTGCAAGTCGTCGCCTTGTTCAGCACTTACGCCGTTTCTATTTCATGCGTCCTCTACCGACGCATCAGACACCCTGAACTCGTCCCCACTGCACGATGGAGTTTGGGTAAATGGGGCATCCCCGTCAATATTGTTGGTCTTTCCTACTCCACCTTCTCGTTTTTCTGGGCCTTCTGGCCAAATGAGACGCCTGTCACCCTCGAGAACTTCAACTGGTCGGTTGTGCTTTTCGTGGGCGTTTTCATCATCTCCTTGGTCATGTATATTGTTCAGGGAAGAAAGGTCTACAAGGGACCGGTTGCGGATATCAGGGCAGCCAGAGTCGACTAGAGAGATGCCTTGCTAGACAGATACACCGCGAATGGTCACGGAACTGTCGCGTGTCGGGGACAAGAATCCGGTATATGACTTACCTATCAGGAACAGTCTCACCAATATGCTCGGATCGATCCAACGGTATTTACCACCTTTCAAAATGACGGCCGCTATTTACTTTCCTTTTGTGCCTCAAACCAAAAATTCCATACCCTTTTTATTATGAGCGTCTATCTGCAGCTCCTATAATTGTACATATATTTACTCTGTTCACATTAGTATGATATGTTAGAGGCAGTCCTGTAACATAACCGAAATTGAAAAATTGCAACCTCCCTATAATTCATACACACTGTGTTGTGCCTGCTCGTCCTGTCGAGTTAATCTGCGAGGTCGTGGACTCCTTTCTTTTCATTTTTCGTTTTAAATTAGACGAGACGTTTTATACCGGCATGTTTGATATGCAGGCGAAAACTGTACGCAGAAAAACAAATACCTGAATGAGGCTGCACCGTTATTACTATTAACGTGATTGGACATCAAAGAGCCCGATAGAGTTTCATGGCGGACGTTGACCGTTGTATCGTCTGTCTCATGAGGCAGCTGAGCACTGCGTTCAAAAGTAACATCAACTCGGGATATCCTGTTATAAAAGTGGTCCTGTGCTTCCTAGTAAACTCTCAGAAAAATCATTCTCACCGGAGCAATATTTACGTGTAATGCATGCAAAACAAACTTCCCGAACACGAATGACACATGCACTCCTCAGCAAAAACCTCGTGTTGCATGCGCTGGCATAACCCAATCACCGTTTGCGCCTTCACCCCTCCACTATACGTCGTGCGAAACTCGTTATATATACCTCATGCAATATATTAAAAGTCTCAGTTTAAGCGAATGCCAAAACAACCTACCCTAC
The DNA here is from genome assembly GCA_023627715.1 of Periconia sp. R9002. NCBI lineage: Eukaryota > Fungi > Ascomycota > Dothideomycetes > Pleosporales > Periconiaceae > Periconia > Periconia sp. R9002. Next base: position 177,330 of record JAMAHW010000044.1, on the reverse strand, counting down.
TAGGCTGCGCAACCCCTTATTCGACTACCTGAACCTACCGTAGCACAGGAACGGCTGAAGACGTGGGCCTCCTTTTCTGAATGCAATCACAAGAACCCGTGTAACATCGTATCACGTAGCGCGTGGCGTGACCGCCATAGCAAGTTTTCCTTATTGTTGGTGGAGCACATGCAACACGAGAAACGCTTCACTTTTACGGAAAAGGCAGCTTACACTGTACTCTTGGCTGCTCGACCAACAAGCGGTAGTGGAACGTGATTACATGTCGTAGGTGTCCTTGAATCAATGCGTTCGGAGGGAAGTCTTTTCACTAAACCGGTTCGTAGGACGGGTCGGTTTGCCGATCGCGACAAAAGGGCCTTTTCTGTTCGCCGTTCAGCAGTGTCTACTGTGTAGTAAGTGCGCCTCGCGTGGTTTCTCTTAGAAAATATACTTGGCTTAGTGTATGCGGCGAATTCGGTTAAGATTCGCTGCAAATGGGCGTGCAGAACGGGAAATTGAGTCGCGGTTCGGCACGTTCTCGGCGGGAAACTACAACTTTAGCTTCACAGGGGCTTCTTTTTGCATCTGTACGTGGGCGGCAGGCGAGTTCCCGTTGGGATTTTCGTTCGAGTTGCCAGGGATGCTGTTTGATGAGACTTTCTTGGGTTGCCTCGAGCGTGTTAGTGTCTGTTGCGCATTTGGATTATCAATTTGGGAGGACATTTGAAATCTAGGGGGACTTGCAATCTTTGATCTCTTGTTATTCAAAATTGGAAATCTGCATGTTATATCCAGAGTGATGGTAGTTACATGGAGAAATTGCACATCGCCATCCCATTAATCGTCCTTCCACTCACACTTCCATAGCCAAAAGGCCCCCAATGCGCGCTCAGGCCGATTCGCCTCATAGTAGTAGCCCGCAATACCCATTGGTGTTATGGCGCCTTTCCAGCCAAACGAGTGAGCTCCAATGTACTTTTTCGTAAACACGAAGCTGCACGTATCCAAGTAGAGAGACCCATCCAAGCTAAAAGAGCCTACGTTGTCGCTACAATCCTCTGCCGCAAGTTTGACAACATTATTCTCTTCACTCACTTTTCGGAAACGAATATGTTCCATTAAAGGGTCCACGCGGGAGTGGGGGTCAAATTCATACGTATAACATCCCTGCCATTCGCTCTCATCGATGGTGTTCATAATTGCTTTACTGCGAGCGTCGTACCATGAATTCCAAGTGCTAGTGGCGAAAAGAGAATCGTACGTGTCTTCCTGGGAGAATGACCCCAACCGAGCCGCAGGTAGAGGGATGGTTTCCCTTTCTCTTAATCCTTTGGATAGAAACTCAATTTCATCCGGACGAGGTGGTGCCCACCGGGATGCTGAAAGTGGGTCATTGCAAGCAAGCCCCGCCGTTGCACACATTAAAAGTGCCAAGTCCTGTGGAAAGCGTCTGGGAGGTTGGTTTCTTTGGAGGTAGGGGAAGTCATGCATGCAGTGTCTGGCGACTTCAAATTGAGTCCGATGGCGGGCGATGCCATAGAGTTTGCCAACATCTCGAGTTGTTCGTTGGATGCAGCAAATCGAAAAACAAAAGGAAAGTTCAGTTTCCGGTCCGACGACATAGGATTGTAGTCTTTCTGTCGTGTATATCCGTGAGCACAGCTTGCCCAGCAGATTCGAGGTGGTACCGTTGCAAACCGACTCGCCTTGAATCCATCAGCAGCTGAGCACAATAGTCGCATTTAGACACTCACAGCCCCAAACAACTGATATATTCAAAAGTTCCAGAATATTGCGCAACATATTTTTACGCTTGGAATACCCCGTTTCATTAGTGGCCATCTCCATGAAGGATGGGGCGGATATGCTTCCAGTCAAGCTATCCAATCGGTCCTGAATTCGTGGTAAACGCATAGCTGAGAGGGCGAGACATTTCCACATTAACGCTTGCTGATTCAATTGACTCGAGTTGGCCACTTTTTCATCGTTGTTCAATTGCTGAGTGATGTGACCAGCCAAAGCTTCTTTGCTGTCGATCGAGCGTGAATACACCAAAGGAACCTGTCGGATTAGGTCCTAAGCATCATCACATGTTTCGTAATTTACCTATGACTTACATTGTCTATGAATGCTTGTTTAAACACAATGCTGTCGTTGAGTGAGGTGCGGAGCGACACACAAGTTGCCGTCAAGGCCAGGAGATCGGGGGGTGAAATGTACAACGCAACATTATGCAGCAACTCAGGAGGCAGTGACGGCAAGGAGGCGACCATGGTGAAGACCGAGATTTTGATCAAGCAAAGGAGCTTGGAAATCGGGAATGGAGTCGTATCGACTATAAGGTGTGGGGGTGAGGAGAAGCGGGGTTGAGTATTCCATTTAAACTACGAAGGGCGCTAAATCTAAAATCGACCTTACACTGAACTCTTGGCAGATTCCTCATACAGACATGATAGTGCTACTTGTATCTGTTCAACATGCCACATCGTATTACACGGTATTATCATTCATCTCACTTACTCAACGTAGTTTCTTTGTGGCAGGTTCCATTCATGATATACAGTTTTGTATTGTTCGACACAGCTTGTGAGTCCATCATCCATGTCGAATTGATGGTGATCGATTTCTGAAGACATTCATATAGTGGGGTACATCGTATTTAACTAGACAATGAAACTGACCTCTGATCTCATAAGATAGAGGCCAATGACCCTCGATGTCAACTATACCTCGGCATCAACTAGTTCTTCCCCATCATTACCAATCTCACCTGGTTTGAAACTGGTACGTTTTTCCTCGACCGAATGAGCATTGTGCGAGAAAACGCGTGGATAGGTGGTGCCACCTACCAAGTAGTTCCTATGAACTGGAGGATATCATCTAGGCGAATCCTCAACATCTTGATCATTTAGAGAACCTCCTTCGCCCCACGACCCCTCCTCATGCTCGTCTCCCAAGCTCTGCGGCCCTGAGAGATATCGTCATTGACATATGTGGGAAACGATATCGGAGCATTGCTCTTGTGCTAAGCCGTAGCCCGGTCTCTATCCTTGTTTTCCGCGTATCGCTTTCGCTCTCCTTCCCGCTTTTTTTCTCGCTCCGCAGTTTTCTCCACACCAAACGCTGCTTTAACTTCGTTCGGAGCGACAGAGAGATAAACAGGAACCTTTTTCAGTATCCAAAACCAATGTCGCAAAAGGGTTTGCCGGCCCGAGGCTGATACATCCCAGTATCGTAATCCAGAATCGCGTTCGGAGGCTGTAGTGAACATCCGATCCCCAAGCCTATCTCGCGCATCCGAAGCCTCGAGTATGTGAAGCATATGCTTTTTAATCGAACTAACCGTGACGATTTGTAGATCTCGTTCGAGGATTTGACGCGTCAGTGCGGGATTTGTGGGTGGTATCTGGTCCAGGGTGCTTGCGTTCGTAGCAGGGTTCTCGCTGTAGGAACTGTTTTGGGTGAGATAGGTAGGAGCTGCCGTTATTTTAGGCCCAGCTATTATCAGCGTAGGTACGTCGTAGCCTTGGGTATCCGTGCAAGAGGCATGCTCGTTGTCAATCGGATTAGGGGTAACCAGAAGAGGAGTAACCGGAGGAGTAGCCGAAGGAGGAGTAACTGGAGGAGTAGTGATCGGAGGAGGAGTACCCGGAGGAGAAGTATCTGGCTCAACAGAAGGTTGCAGATTTGTAAAGTACGGACCATCCACATTATCCAAAAGATAATACGGGGAGTGAATATTGCTCACTGCATGCGGCCTGTTGAGTGATAGATCTTCGTCAACAGCAGCCATTGGCGTTATGTCGAAAGTATTGTCCGGGACTTGGTGGTTATTGAAGTTTATAATCGGTTGCTTTTGACGTGGCATTGTGGGTTGAGTATAAATTGTCTGGATTGACTGATAGGGAGGGAGGTATACTGAGAGGAGAACGAATTTATATACTCCTACTGAGGGAGCAAACGCAGTGAAGCCGATTGTTAACCATTTAACTAGATCATTCGCCCATTCGATCACGTGCGAGGACTCACAACCACACTATAGTGAATTAGTCGTTGTAGTGGGTTCAAGTTACCAAAACTTGTGATTCCCTCACGAAGGCTATGTTCTGTATGCACGAAATTATTCCTATGATTCATGAACAGAGTAAATACTCCTGTAGAGGTTTGCATACTATCTCTAAATAAACATTAGAAGCGCTGGCGTTCTGATTTGTTTGATCTAATTGCAAGTGAATACACTCGATGAGCACTTGCAATGTTTTTCACATTATTCTATGATCACAACAGTTGAACATCAGAAACCCTTGTAATTAACAAGCACCTGCAAGGGAAACAGAAGGGTTGCTCCTGACTCGCAATCACTGCTTCGATTTTGTACGATCGATACTCAAGATTCATTTCTGACATGTCAATGCCGCATTCAGGATGTAAAACTAGGAGCATTACTATCGACAATAACATGTGTACGATAAACTAACACATTGGTCAAGATGCAGCCTGGATAATGCAGATGGGTGATATGTCAAACAAATTGTTGATCACGCAACGACTACTTGTGGTATTGCGAGCGGGCCACGTGGAGCGACGTTTACACATCTTCGCGACACCGACATAAAGATCACAATGTCATGTGCATTGGAAATAGAAAAACTGAGCGGTAGCGACTGTAAGATACTCCTCCGGCCGATAAAACAAAGTTCTCTCCAAAATATCCTTCGCAGGGAGACATCTCCCCTTGCATTTCGAATCCCCCAACCCGTACGTGTAGACCGACTGACAATGACCGTGATTCCAAAAATTCGAGATTTGGAAAATGATAACCCGGAAGACAATTCGACATGCGATTTTGTCGTTCCGGGCCGGCATGAGGGCGCCCAAGACACCCCGCGACACGGCACAACCAGCCCATCAATTCCCGAAGGCAAGACGTACTTGTGCTCAAATGCAGCAATTCACATTGCAACATGGAATACTCAAGTCAACTAAAACTTGTCCTCAGGAAGAAGGGCCTGTACGGCATCGCGGGGTTTCTCAGCCTCCCTCATGTCAGGGAACTATAAAGCCTCATGTTAATTGAGTAGAAGGGTCGTCTTTTCCTAGGTGTATGGGAGCGGGACATTTCACGTTCCCGTGAGGAAAGGGTGGTTATCCATGCCCAGATGCTTGAAGCTCTGTAGAACCGCCTCCTCGCCACCATCCTCATAGATGGCGCCAATCATGGCTTCGAACGTGGTCGCCATCATTTTTTCGGAAACTGGCAGACCCCATTGCCCAGCATTGACCAAGATCAGTGGTCCTAAGCCGAGTGATTCACCTCGGACATATAAGGCCTTGTTGCCTAAGACGTCTTCGCGTACTGTGGTCCACTTCTTGGCAGGGCTGGGTTCTTAACGATTTGTCAATATATATCGTTGTCCTATTGTGTGAAAAACGTACCGTTCGCATCGGAACAACGATACCATATTTTGCACAATGTCGCGTCCAGAATGGCGTCTCCGAGAATTGCAAGACGGTTGTTCTTTGGAACGTCTAGCCAAGCACCGTTTATAATCAAAGGCCTAGTATCCATCTGGAGTGCTTCGGCGCACTTTGCTTTGTTGTGGAAGACGTATCCAAACATTTCGGATACGTTCGCAATCCTGCTTCCGACGTTCATTTTCAGGAATTTTCGTCTGTCTGGGAGATGAAAGGTAGATAAAATGTGTGTAACGGGAGAAAAAAATTCAAGGCGATGAGCGACGAAGGCAAGGCTACTTATGGGGCGTTGTTGCCTACCAAGTGAAATATAGGGAGGTGACACGCCGTAATGGCACATTAGGTATATAATGTGCCAGGCGTTCTTCACAAATCAGAATAGACGGGCACTTTAGAGATAAGGCGTGGAGTTTGAATACGACTTCAAAGTGGACAAGCGTGAAAATATTAGCCAAAACGAGTGGTCATGGTGAAGTGCTGGAGGTTTTGGCGAGCTACGCCGTCTTGAATCAGCCGGGGTCTAGTTGGTTTAGTGAGGCACGGAGGCTGACTGGGCGCTAATATTGTGTATGACCTTCTGTGACTTTGGGAGCAGAGTTGTGCTGCTGCCATATCCTGGTGCCCCTCACCGGTGAGATTAGGGTGGCTGTGTCTTGGCGTATTAGCGAATGAGACCGCAGTGAACCACTTCCCTACTTTTCAGCCAACTCTGGGTGTGGATTTTGCGAAATTTGGCCTCAGAATATTTGTCATGGATCCATCCAAACCTAATGTGTGCCGTCATCCTGACATCCGTGTATTTGACGACCTTCGATGCTGCATGTCTTGCGGTTTTACCATCTCGTTATTGCCGAGTGCGACATCCAAATCAGCCCCAACGGACAACTCTGCCGAGCACAAGAGATATATCGATTGTCACTATAGGCAGCTTAACTACGAGCTTGGGCAAGAAATCAGACTTATTCAACTCAAACCTGGTCATTATTCGGATCCGCTTGTCTGTGAGATTGTCCACGCAAACCTATTAGACAACCCCAGATATGCAGCCCTTTCGTATACATGGGCGGACGAAAATGGCGACGATTCACTTTCATGTCACATCATTTGTGCCATAGGCGGTTGCAAGATTAAAATCACCGCCAACTGCGATGCGGCGCTTCGACGATTACGCTCTCAGACAAGGATGAAAACGATATGGGTTGACTCTATCTGCATAGAACAAAGTAATCTTCAAGAGCGCAACCATCAGGTTAGGCAGATGGGAAACATTTACTCTTCAGCCGAACAAGTGTTAGTTTATCTGGGAGAGGAGAGCTTCGACAGTAAAGAGATTTTTGATTACCTCACTAAAGCGATCATTATAAGACAGAACGGATCGATAATGATTGGGTATCCTAGAGACCAAGACGTTCCACACCCGGATAGAATGAAGCGATTTCTGTCCCGGAGGTGGTTCCACCGTGTATGGGTTTTGCAGGAAGTTGGATTGGCAAGAAAGGCCACGGTTCTGTGTGGCGCCCAGTCCTTAGACTGGGCCTTCTTTGCTGTCGAGCGACTCGGAGAAGGTGGCCTTTTCAGCCAAACATATGGAGACTTCACACCCAGTGCTCTCCTTTTGGAGGGTAACCTGTACAAAGGAAACCCGCGCATGCTTGATCTTCTGGAGGCAGCTCGAAATGCAGAGTGCAAAGACCCCCGCGATAATGTCTATGCGATCCTCAGTTTGGTCAGCGAAGAGAAACGATACGACATCCAACCAGATTACACCAAAACGGTCGATTGGCTCTTCACACATGTTGCTGTACAAATAATATTGCATGATCAGTCTCTGAATATTCTGTCCCATGTTAGAAGCAACAACGGCCACCGGTATTCGATGAGAGAGCCGGGAACGAGCCTTCATAGTTTACCTTCGTGGGTACCAAACTGGAGTCTTCCAATTAACGAGGAGCCATTACGAGCTCAATTCGAAAAACCCGAACTGGAGACAATGTCCAACTGGAGTTTTCAAGACAAGAGAAACGCCAGTTTAAACACTCCGAGAATTGGCGATGGTATTGTACGAGATCTGCCCGCTGATCTGCGAGTTGCAACACGGTATGATGACACAAAAAACCCTCGCTTTGATATCACATTGAACACGAATTTGGGCACTCTTCCATCTCGGATAATTACCCGAGGGCATCATCTAGGCCGTGCCTCATCCGCCATTATGCCGAGTAGCAGTATTCGAAACTTTGGCCATGCATCGATGTGTTGCGCCAAGGAAAGAGAGTTCTGGATGACTATTTATAAAACGGCTCTGTCGGCTAAATTGAGCAATGCAACGTCTAGCCTTAGGGACCACAATGTCCCTCCAGCATTTGGAGGCCTCTGTACTGTTTGTCAAACCCAGTCTGAGCCGCATGTTCATTATAGAGAAGAGGATATGTCAGCTTTCATTGAACAGATTCAACTCTACTCTCGTGGAAGAACGCTGTTCGCCACAAGTTATTCTCTTGGACTGGGGCCTCTCAGTATGACTGAGGGTGATGAAGTATGGCCTCTGGATACTATGGAAGTCGCGCTTATTCTAAGGAAGATAGACCATCATTTTGTTGTTATAGGAACATGTCATTTACATAGTGCTTTGGCGCACAGGGCTTTGACGAGATATCGCTGGTGCTCGAAATGCAAACAGATGATAGAAGCAAGCTTAATCTATACGGAGGAAATTGAGATATGGTAGTGTGAGAACATGGCCTTTCTTCACGTACCTATGTTCAATTCAGTTACAGTACTACATCATCTATCTCAGACGCTGAAACATAGCCAGCCCAATAGCCAGCCCAAAAACATTGTGACGCTACACGATCCTCGGACCCCCACTCCATCAGAATTGGACTATAGTCTTTGCGTCTTCTTTTACAAGATCCCTCACTTCCTCAATCATTGCAACCAGATCGTTCGGCAAGGGTCCCGCATTATACGCATTCACGCATTCCTCTAATTCATCCACCGTTTCTGGTCCTATGATGATACCATCACCATCTCGTAACATAGAGTGATGCATAAGCCATCGAATCGCGATCATAGGCAGCGACAGACCGTGGCGATCCGCATTGACCTTGAGATACCTGATTGCAGTGTGCATGGAGTCTTTATCGTACCAGAAACGGTAAAAAGGCCCGTACTTGGCATTATTCTCAGTATCTTCGAAACGAGTCCCGACCAGTTCTGCTGAAGATGCAAATGTAGGTATGCCAGAGAGGAATCCACCCGCAATGGGACTATAAGCCATGTATTTCATGCCGTTCTGGCGGATGAGAGGAAATATAGACTCCTCATGAGCACGGCAGAGTAAATTATAATGACCTGTATGTTATCAGCTTAGCTGGACTTTAAAGTTATATCACTGCATGGCAATGTACCCTGATAGGTGGCCGGTTTGAGGAAACCATTTTGATCGGCAGCTGTTATCCATTCTTGCAGCATTTCCGCATCCAAATTTGCAACGCCAAGTGATTTGCAATGGCCATTCTTGAATGCTTCGTTGAATCCAGCCGCCTGCTCAAGTACAGGCGTTTTCCTATCTGGTGCATGGGCGTAGAGAACGTTGACCTGAAGTATCATGTGAGCAGTAGTAAGTAAGAAAGGATGTAACACACTCACCTTAGACAAATTCAGTGATTGTAAGCTCTTCGCAACTGAATTTTGAACGCCATCGTGGGTGTGACAACCACCTTCTGGATGAAACAGTGCTTTGGTGTTCACCAGAAATCCATCTTGCGCCAACCCAGCATTTCCAACAACCTTTTCAGAGACACCAGGGGCGGGGAAGGGGTACAGGGCGGCGGTGTCAACAGTCTTCATGATAGACTTGTGCTCTCGGATCGAGGCGATGAGTCTGTTCATATCGTCTCCATTTGTAACACCCCAATTTCCGGCCCCGATTACGAGTTCAATAGGCATTTTGACAGATATTGTTGTGAAAATGGCTTACGACGATATCAAGATGGCGAGGAAGAGTCCATATGAGGAGGACTTGGGAGCCGACTTGGAATTGATATAACACATGAAGCTGCGCCTAGCAATGATGCAGCGTATGGGAGAAGGAAGCTAATTTATTTGCAACCGAGCATGAGGCACAGTGTGTGTTGGAGAGTGACAAATTTCACAGCGACCATAAGCCCCCGCTCTTGGATAAACTGACTACGCGAGTGCGGCACAGCACGGAAAGTTGGGGAAGTGGATAGTCCTTTCAATCCGCAGCTGACACGTTCACCAGTTGACGAAGTTCGACTGATGCCTTCCACATCGGGACGGCACAGTTTTTGATGGATATATGCTACAAGCGGGTTCCACTGTCTTGGCGTTGCTAGGCGGCGGCGGCGGCGCACTGCAGCAGGCAGATAGAACGTACTCTGGCGGCGTTGCTCAGACTGATAACGGTGTGACAGATGCTTGGTTTAATTTAAATCAACCATCTGCGTAACATGACGTTCAATAAGGTTCAGCTCTGCCCTATTGTTTCTCTCCTGTAAACCCTTCTCTTCTCCCAGTTTTTCCATCTCCTCTACCCTGCGTAAAACTACGCCAGAGCTCTCTTCTTTGAAATATACACATACTGTAGTTTATTCTGAAATAAGTCATGATCGAAATGATTTGGAAGTTCGTAGGCCCGGTGGTGGACTATGGACAATACCTGATGATTCTCGTGTTGTTGCCGGTGAGTCACTACATACAAAGCATGTCGTAGGTGGAAGCATTGACATGATCTTCTAGTTGCTTGCCATCTGCAGTTACCACATAACTTTGCACCCTCTTAGCAAATACCCTGGGCCGAAGCTGGCTGCCATCAGTGATTGGTACACGGCATATTATGCTTTGAAGAGCCGCTTGCACCTGGTTACTTACCACGACCACCAGAAATATGGTATAATGCTCCATCAATGCTGCCTATGTCAAGCATTGGCTAACACGTGGCCAGGTACTGTTATCCGGCATGGACCGAACAAATTAATCTTTAACTCTTACAGGGCACTCCAGGGTACGTAACATTTGACAATCAGAAGTCGCTCTACAGTATGCTCACAACAAGGAAAGACATTTACCAAAGCGAACGCACAAACAAAGTCCATTCGTACAATACTTCACAAATCAAAGCCAATGTCTTCAGCGTCTTTAATTGCATCGACAAAAGACTTCATAAGATCAAACGCCGCATGATTGGCAAAGCCCTCTCTGAGCAAAAGATGCGTCAATTCGAGCCTCTTATGCTTGAACATATCAACATATTTCTGAAACAAATTTTGAAATCTTCCAACAACCGCAACGAGCCAGTCAACCTATCGGATCGATGCAAGCGCTTGGGGCTTGATATCATCGGCCGCTTTGGTTTCGGCTACTTTCTACACCTACAAACGGACAGTAAACATGATTTCGTCATTCCGGGTTTGAAAGGTGCAAGCTACAGAGGTAACGTGTATACGCAAGCACCCATGGTAAAATACTTCGGATTACAATACTTCTTCCCAAAGCTTTTTGCCTTGAGAATGAAGTATTATCTTCTCCTGAAGAAAATGGTGAAGGATCGATTAGCGGAAGGGAAGACGGGGAAGGAGGATTTGTTCTCGTATGCTATGGACGCTAAAGATCCTGAGACTGGGACGAAGATTCGGGTTGCTGAACTTGTTTCTGAAGCGATTTTCTTTTTCCCTGCTGGTGAGTGGACACACATCTATTTTACTTCGACATTCTGTGGACGAAAGCTAATGTGCGCAGGGGGAGACACAACAGCAACGACAATTACCGCCGTCTTTTTCTACCTCTCGCGCAACCCTTCCTGCTATCAGAAAGCTGTGTCCGAGATTCGAAGTACGTTTTCATCAGGCAGCGAGATTCACTCCGGCCCGCTTCTATCCAGTTGTGTATATTTACGCGCGGTCATTGATGAAGCGCTACGAATTTGCCCCCCAACACCAGGTACGCTCTGGCGGGAATTGCCAATCGCAGAGGCAGGATCCGAGCCTCTAGTTGTAGATGGCCACTTGGTTCCCGCTGGGACTTGGGTTGGCGTCAACATGTATACAATCCACCATAACGAGGAAATTTTCCCGCAGCCATTTGAATTCCGACCCGAGAGATGGCTGGATGAAGGAGATGGAAATCACGATTTAGCGACCCGCAAAATGCAGCGCGAAGTTTTCAGTCCATTTAGTGTTGGCTCGAGGTCGTGTATTGGCAAAAGTATGGCTTATATGGAAGCTAGTCTTACTTTGGCGTCCACGATGTGGTACTTTGATTTCGAGGTACCTCAAGATCCCGAGTTGGCTAAGATTGGGGGCGGTACACCGGGGGATAAAACTGGACGTGATCGAGTTGACGAGTTTCAAACTTTCGACTCGTTCATTTCAAGTCATGACGGGCCTTATCTTACATTCACGCCGCGCGAGTGTGCGGTCATGGATCTGCAGTAGCTACTAGACCAATGACTGGAGCTTTCTTGAAAAAGGATGGGTGAACGATATGGTTTTGTTGCGTTCGAGAAGCTTTACCATCAATTTTAAATGAAAATTCAAGTCTGGTGTTGATTGAAATGATTGGCGCACTGTAGTAAGCATACCTATGTAATGCATCTTACTTATAAAAGATGACAGCGCCGTTTGTTCGGATTTCAATCTTGTCGACTGGATATATGTGGTTCGACAGATGGCGATCATTCATTGATTAATCTGTGCTGTATTGTCACGTGACTTGACAAAAAGCCCACCAGCTGCTAAGTCAGCTACTCCGACAATTAACCGGCCACTTTGCGGCTTCTTCTAGTGTTGATCTTAAAAACATTGACGCCATCGCACCTCATCGATTAATCAACGTAGGCCACCCTGGTGCTACAACCTCGTAGTTATCGTCGGTACGTGATCTCCACCGTCCATTGTAATAGTGCACTGTCGTGCGCCGAACGCGACAAGCAATCAATTCATTTCGCCATCGTCGAACTTTACGAGGCCTCCACGCTCACACGCGACCGAAGAAAGGTTTTCCCAGCCCCAACGCATCCTCATAGTCTTCGGGATATTCAAAGCGGACACACAGAACTGTATGGAAGGAATTGCTGTCTACAAATACTTGTGGATGGCGAATATGATGAGCTCGTGCGGCGTGTTGAAGGGAGAGCAGGACTTGGATGCATTCGTGCAAGACAAGCTTCGGATATCTCATTATTGATGGCAATAGTCGATCAGGCGCGCTGACACACGCATTGGCTGCTATTGATGATGGTCAAATAAGGCAGTTCACTATCCTCATGCCCAGCGACATCCATGACATTCCGTGAAGCGTAGCACTTGGAAGTTTGAAAGTGAATGTGGTCCGCCCGCTTCCTAGAAGCATATTTGTGTTCGCGCTGTCGTCGATGAAGCCATGCAGATCTGCTCGTAGCCATCAGGAATGTTTTGGCGAGAGTTGCAAGTCGGAGAATCCCGAAAGGCGTTGGATGTGGCTGGCAACATGTAATACAAGGCTCGTGTTTGCATGAATGAAGGATTGTCGCGGTAAATTACCAGGGAGGTCGAGTTAGTGTCGACACCTGCCCTAAAATCGCGACCCTCGTCCGGTGCATATCGAAAGCTGACTTCGACGCTATAGAAGATGTGGCCATTTGTTTGTATTCAAAACGGGATATTCTTTGGGTTCTTTCTTGAATCACGGGATATCTGACGGGAATGGCGCTATCAGTTGCCACCAACAGGAAGTGTCAACTGATGTAAGCACGGCTCGTATTGCAGATGAGGGGTACCTCGCTGGTTTCCTGAACGGTTTTTGTTCCAACGCCACTACCATCAGTAATTTGATTACTATCGCGGAGACAAACCTTAATTCGTTTCTTCGCCGCACGGCTGTCATGGCTGCTACAGCTGCCACAAGCATCACACAATGAAAATAACTGCTTGCGAAGTCTTTGAGGTAATCGAATGGTTCAAAAGCTCTTTTATGCAAGCCTTCCCTTTCTTCAACAGCCGAGGCTACCAACATTAATGGCCACTGGGGCGGGCCCAGGTAAGCATCTGAGGAGATAGAGCCCGGTAGGCCAAGCATTGCTTAATCTCGATAAGCCAGTAGGCTTCACCGAGGCTAACCGCATATGGGCATTCTCCTACCCAAGCCTAGTTTCCACCTTTCCTAATGAGGAAGGAGAGTAAGTTCACACTGAAGCTATCCAGAAAGGTGTAAAATGACGCGCGACCCAAAGCTGCGTGCCCGTCAGGTACAAATACCCGTTGGACAGGCACCATGTACCTGGTTGCGCGCATCCGCTCCGTCACAAAGTAGCCGTCGTTCGCCAATTGAAGCTTTCCGCCAGGAACAGAGGACATCATGGCACGTTTCTTTGCCACTGTAGCTGCATTGGTAGCTACTGGTGCCCATGCCATCACACCAGAGTAAGTTTTCTACATTGGTGCCTGCGCCGAGAATATCCGAAATTTGCCATGGCCACTGACACAAACAAGGCAGATGCTCAGTGCACCTCGTCGGGGTGTAGCATCACCGAATCCGTCTGGGGACCTTGCTGTCCTCTCCTACTCGAAGTATTCTTTCGAAAAAGGGTCCAATGCCCACGCGTGGCACCTGCTGGACTTGAAGACGGGTAACATCACCGACTCCGGGATCAGTGCGAGCGATGTCAGTGAAATTGTATGGATACCCGGTACTGAGACGGGTATCCTCTATATCAATGGCACCAATGACGATGTGCCGGGCGGAGTAACGCTCTGGATAGGCGATATCAAATCGCCGTCAAGCAGCAAGTTGGTCGCGTCGCTGGATGCGCCTTACTCAGGTCTCAAAGTTGCCAACACTTCCAGCGGCGACTTGCACTTCCTCGTCAACGCCAAAGCTTACGAGAACGGCACTGCGTACAACCCAGAGACAGCTGTCAAGCCTAAAAGCACCGCCCGCTTCTACGACACCAACTATGTGCGTCATTGGGATACATGGGTTGACAAGCAACGTTATGCCGTCTTCGCCGGAAGTTTGTCGGCCAGCTCAAACTACGCTCTTGCTTCGGGTGGTCTTCGCAATCTCCTCAAGGACATTGAATTCACAACCACCAGGCCGGAATCGCCTGTTCAGCCCTTTGGGGACCTGGGAGACTACGACATCAGCCCCACCGGCGAAATCTATGCCTTTTTGAGCAAAGCACCTCAGCTGAACAAGGCCAATTTCACGGCGAGCTACATCTACGCCGGACTCTTTAATGGAACTGAACCTGCTAAGGCTATCAATGGCCCAGATAGTGAAGCTTACAAGGCCGGCCATCAAGGTGCATCTGGATCTCCCCGATTCTCGCCCGATGGCTCAAGCCTCGTGTTCACCCAACAAGACCAGGACTACTACGAGTCCGATCGGGTCGTTCTTTACGCGGTGGACTTTACCAAGGGTAATGATACCGGCGTCTCTGTTGTGAACTGGCGATCTCTTACACCAAACTTCGATCGGTGGGTATCGACCCCTCACTGGGCCCCCGATAGCAAGTCCGTCTTCATCACCGCCGAGGATCGTGCTCTCGTCCGCGTCTTCAACATCCCTCTGAACGCTAGCGCCGACTACCAGCCCACCAGCCTATCACCGAACACGTCTTACGTGTCCGATTTCGAGGTCCTCCCCGACTCGACCCTTCTGGTTTCCGGCAACAGCATCTGGTCGTCGCGAGACTACTACACGCTCTCCTCTTCAGGCAAGACCAGCCCACTCTTCTCCGCCACCAAAGCTGACAAGGAGCTTGCTGGTTTGGGACCACACACCTTCTCGGAGATCTACTTCGACGCCGCCCTCCCCGGCTACGACGAGAAACTCCACGCAGTAGTCGTCAAGCCAAGCAACTACTCAGCCAACGCCACCTACCCTCTCGCCTACATTGTGCACGGCGGCCCTCAAGGCTCCAACGCCAACACCTGGTCCACGCGATGGAACTTCCAGGTGTGGGCCGACCAAGGCTACATCGTCGTTGCACCCAACCCCACAGGCAGCACCGGTTTCGGCCAAAAGCTCATCGACGGAATTCAAGGCCAGTGGGGCGGCTACCCCTACGAAGAAGTCGTCAACGGCTGGCAATACGTGCACGACAACCTCAAAGACGTAAACACCGACCACGGCATCATGGCCGGCGCGTCCTACGGCGGCTACATGTCCAACTGGATCCAAGGCCACGACCTCGGCCGCAAATTCAAAGCCATCGTCACCCACGACGGCATCTCGCAAACCGAAGCCGCCTACTCAACCGAAGAACTCTGGTTCATCCGCCACGACTACAACGGCTCCATCCTCGACCCCGCCGCCACCTACGACAAGTGGAACCCCTTCAACCACATCGCCAACTTCTCCACCCCGCAGTTCATCGTGCACAACACGCTCGACTACCGTCTCCCTGAATCCGACGGCATCGGTCTGTTCAACGTCTTGCAGACTAAGGGCGTGCCATCGAGGTTCTTGAACTTCCCCGATGAGAATCATTGGGTGTTGAAGCAGGAGAATAGCTTGGTTTGGCATACGGAGATTTTCAATTGGATTAATCATTATTCTAAGGGTACGCCTTTGGATTCTGTGCCGATTGGAGAGTAAAATGATGTAGGGGAAGTAATGCATGGACGCGATATACGCTCTTTATGGTATACATGCATCGCTGAGACTGTCTCGCGATGGTTAATATGATAATTTTTAACGCCCTATGTATATCGTCTTTGCTGTGGTGATGTTCTTGTTTGTTGTGATGTGCAGGGTGGTTCGTACATCAATTTTCCATCATTAATCGTAGCCTGTCCTCGTCAAGACTCTGCAGTCTATCCTCAACCCGGAAAATATCACATAGTATGTTTTACTACCTTTCTATGAAAAGTATAAAAACCGCCATCGTAGAGTATCATACGACTCGCGGTGTTGAGTTTTAGGCTATTGATATGAACAGTACGAATACAACCAAGCTGTCTAGTTCCATTTCAAAAAAAAAAGGTGTTTAAAAAGATCTGGATAAAAATTTCACAATAGAAAGGCAGATCGGCTATCCTCGCGGTGTGTGTTGACGCAGGTAGAAAGGACAATAACGTCCTCAGCTCGGATGGATATACAGGTCATCGTACCAGCTTTCCATAACATCATTAATAGGTGATATCTGTGATGTTCTCAAGTCGGCATTCTAGCGTCGATTGAATTCGTCATTCACTTAACGGCCCGATATTCCTTGGTTTGGGGTTGATGGAATAGAACGTTATAAGAATGACCGCAGATATAAGCGCGTGAACACAGGTGAATTAGAATAGCACCGTAAGATATGTAGCTAGGCTTGATAATGTAACGCTGAGCACACGTTTCATCCGACTGAGTTTTGGGAAGGACGGGCGTGTAAGGTGTTTGTGGTTTTAAGGGTTTGTTTTGTTAGATATGTGAGGATTTGAGCGTTTTGTTACGGGTTTATGGGTTCACATGTGTTGTACGAGGGGGCGAAGAGTGAGGTACTGGGAGTAAGAATGTATATGTATATATAGATCAGAGAATGTATACCAAAGAAAAGAACATAAACAAGAACGTAAAAAAGCAACAACTCTCATCTAGAAACAATCTCATACAATATCCAAACAGGGAACCAAATCCAAACATGAACCCCTAAAACGAAGACTCAAGAAGTTCAGCCAACTGCTTACTCTCCATGCGTTTCTGCGCCTCCTCCACATACGCGCGATCAATCGCGAAAGGTGTACCCATGACATTCGGCAGCCAGCGGCCGACCAACTGTTCAGGTACCACGTCCTCGACGCGGATCTTGCGCTCTAAATAACGGCGGTAATCGTCAATGTGCGTGTGCAGCAGGCGGGAATGGAAAGGGATGTCGATGCCTCGGAGGGGGATCGTTGCCTTTCCGTTTTTGTCGAGGCTGATGTGGTCGGAACAGAGGATGCGACGGGCGTGTGTTGCGATGATGGTGTTTAGTTTAGTGCGGTCGAGGAGGTGGGGAGTTTCGAGCGACGCGAGGTCGTCGCATACGCTGCTTAGGATCGCCAGGGCTTTGATCTGAGGGAGGTTAGTGGGGGATGTGAGATAAGTAATGGTTGCTAGCGTTACTTACATGGCCCGCACAAACGTATTGTTGACTGCTGACGTTGTAATTCACGATTTCGACAAAAATCTGGGCGGATTCTTGGATGAGCTGGACTAGGCGCTGCAGATCCGCCTCTCCAAAGGCTAGAGTTCCCAAGGTCAGCGACTTAGCACAGCGAGGAATTCTATTGCTTACATTTGTTGATTCGTGATGGATCTACCGCCATCATTGAGTAGCCCGTTTCACCATTCGCGTCTCTAGCCAGCGCGTTCTGCATAGTGAACGCGCGATGGAAAACGAGGTCCAGAAGTGCTTCGAAACCCATAAAGGTTGTGCGAGAACCAAGGGCAGAGTACTCGCCAAGTGAGTGTCCCGCAAAGCGAGCATCGTGTTGAATCATTCCCCGGGCCCCGAGATGCTGGAACTGAGCCATCTCCATAACAACTAAAGCAGGCTGCGCGAATTGGGTCGAGTAGAGTAGACCCTGTGCATGGTGGAACGTGTACGACGTTGAACGACGATTCAAAGTAGTCCCCAAAAGACTAGGATCTTTCAGTTCACCAATCATGGTAAGGTAATTCTCCCGCACCCCTCGGCCGCGATTTCCTCTGAAATGAACGGTCAATGTCTTCGGATTTTCGCGCACTATCTTCAACAACGAAAACCCTATAGTATATTAGCAGAAATTTAGCTTCCTGGCGAAGAAGTACTTACCGAATTGCCGTTGCAGGTATGCTTCTGCTCGGTCCCAGACATACTTGATTTCGCTGTTGGCGGCATACAAGTTCATCCCCATACCAGGCTTTTGACTACCCTGGCCTGTAAATGTATATGCAGTGCTGAGCTGCGTTACTATCGCCTCTGCAGACATTACACGCGTGCCATCGTTCGAATTGCATACCTCCACATGAAGTAGCATTTCTCCGCCCGTCATCATTGTGTGCTGGATGTGCATCTTGAGCCGGGAACCATGAAACACCATGCCGTGGAAAGTAGCCCGCCAGTGCCTGAATCTTGTGCGACTATTGTCGCCAATTGCCCACTCGACGAAGCGTCTGGCAATGAGAGATGTGTGCATCCCGTGAACAATTTTGCTTGGAAGGCCAGCCCAGCGGGCGAAAAGGTCGCTGACATGAATTGGGTTTTCGTCTCCAGACACACGAGCATATGTAGCGCTGTCCGATGGCACGCTTACTTCAATACTGGCGCCATGAGACCAGCCTGGGAGTGGAAGTTCCTCTCTCGGGCGTTGAAGAGTGCCCCGCCGACGAAGAAAGCCCATTACTGGGTTCTCCCGACACGCGCGTTCCTCGAAATGCACCAGTCCAACCTCTTTTCGGGTACCAGAACAGTCCTCGACGTACACCCGGCCTTTAACTTTGAGGATCTTCGAGCTACCGTCGCCGACATATTCAGTGTGTGATGTGGTTCGGAAGATGAGGTTTTCATGCAGGAGCTCCAGTTGTGGCTCGTGCAATTGCAACCAGTCTTTATCCCTGATGATCGCTTCTAAAATCTCGTTATCGACACCAACGACCATGTCGGGTTCATGTACGACAGCGAAGGATTCGCCAGATGCTTGGGTTGAGCTTCGTATGAAGAACTCCGACTTGACAACAACAACTTGCTCCTGGCCTCTCTTGATGAGCGCCGTCACCTCAATATTCTGCCCGGTAGGAAGCCATTCTCGACGGGTGATTTGCGACTCGATTGCAACTGTCTGTCCGATGCGGAGAGGTGAAGTCTTCGCTTTGTACCTGAAAGTGATAGATCGGTGCAGCAGTTGTAGCAAGTCGCAATCAAGGTCAGGATGCGTGAGAGGCTCTAGAAGTGATTGCCAGGCGATGACCACACACATGTCCAGTGGCACTGTTGAGCTCTGGGGGCTCCAATCGCGAAGTTCGGTAGGCGAGGAGCGTTCTAGACTCGCAAATGATTGGACGCTGGCCCTCGTTATTGTTTGTTCTGCGCTGTAGTACCGCGCGCGGAGGTCGGTATCTCGTTGGCGAAGAAGTTGGTGTTTGTCAAACCAAAGAGCGCGATACAGGTTTCGAATAGATGCTGTACGATTGAAAGTGTTTTCGCGTATCACTACAGAACTTGCTGCCTCCCGTATTTCAAACTGGAAATACGTGGAGCGGACTTCATTCGTCGCGCATTTTGGCACTTTGAGTTGAATTACAAAACCTGAAGGACCCTGAAGTCTCAGTGAAAAACTGCTCCAACTCATCTTCGCATTCTCATGTCTGTGCTGAGTGAATGTGAATACTTGGAATTCGTCTTTGTTGTCGACGAAAACCTCCAAGGTGTCCCCGTTACGAGGCTGAATTGCCGCTTTGATTGGGTTCTCGACCACACGGCCCCCGTAAATGGACCACCGCGATCGAAGTATCAAACCCAACTGTCCCGATCGAGCAAGCCCTTCGATGAGAGAATCAATCTCAGGGGCAGCACGACCAGGCATATAAGTAAACCTGATCATTCTACCGTTCGGGAATGCATGCACCTCTTGGCCGATCTGCATTTCAGGAAGGGACTGTAAGACATCAGTTTCGCTATTATTCTTCGGTTGATATCCGTTCTGCTTGAGAAATTTGACATAGTCATCACAGATGTGATCCAAGATAGTTTTCACAGGCTCGTCCACTGTAGTAGAGAAACGGGCAGCGACAGGTCCATGGATCACAAGAACTCGCTGGACGTCGCCATCGAACACGGAATCAATACTCTCCGATTGCCAGAGGGTGTCTTTCTTGAACCATTTTTCAAAGTTTTGATCCAAACATGGGATGAAAGGTATCGGTTTGACTCCCTGCCGCTGGAAAAGAGCCATGAGAATCATGGAGTCCTCGGGATATAGGCTCGTCGCAGCCCAGTGGCCGAATGCAGCCTCGAACTCGCCAGGGAGAGTTGCTGGATCTTCACTAAAACCAGTGACAGAAATTGATAAACGGTATCCAACCTGCCGAATGAAATCCATGACAAGACGGCAATATGACGGATCGATCCACGTTCGTCGCGACCTGGTCGACATGAGTAGACATAGACGGCTCACCAACTCCGAGTACTTCATTTCTTCAACCTCGATGTTGTTGCCTTTCGCGTCTACAGCCAACCACGGCCGAACGTAGTCAGAGTTCAGGGCGGAGAGGATCCAGTCTCGATGTTTGCGCATATATTGTAGCCTCTTGTGTACATCCTTGATGCAGAATATGCGGTCGTCGAAGGATTTCCAGAGCAATGCCCCACGGGTAGCTAGAACGTGTATGAGGTACCCGAATTCGGAATGAATCGTGATGACACCGCCCGCTCCTTTGTCGAGTGAATCGCGCCACTTACAAGCATCCACACCAGGTGTTTGACATATCAGAGATTTTGCTTCCCGTGCTGTATGTGCCTCCTTAGCAACCATAACTCGGCTACCGAGAAGGATTCCGTCAAATGGCATTGGCGGGCGCCCAAATGCACGAGACCACTGCCCAGTTATATATGCGATTGAGTTCTCTGCATCGCCAAAACCGCTCCCGGCAATAAGAACAATGTTTTCGCACTCTCTTATCCGGTTGTAACTTTCAAGTATAGGTGGCTCAAACTCTTCCATAGAATGATGTCCTCCAGCCCTACCGCCAGTCCACTGTAGACCGATGGTGAGGTCTGGATAAATCTTGGCAAGGTCAATAACTTGATCAATCGCTACAGGGCTGCCGGGCTTGAATGATATGTGGTCCAACTTTAAAGATGCGGTCCATTCTTTGATCACCTCAGGAGAGGGGACGCCAGCTCCTATCGTGATTCCGCGAATGGGAAGGCCTTCTTCGGTCAACTTCTTCAACACATCGATCTGCCAGCCAGTAACTTTAGGGTTTATGTATAGCAAATTGCAAGTGACTCCACGGTGTGCCGGTACAGCCGCTGCCAATTTCCGCACAGCAAGTTCGAAAGACTCGGGTCGATGATAGCCACCGCCGGCTAATTCTGCGTGGTAGCCGGCGTTTGCGATAGCAGCGACTACGTCCCATGGGACTGTGGTGGGAGTCATACCCGCAACCATGAGTGGTGGCACTTTGAATCGTGCAGTCATGTTTGTGTGGAGAGAGGAGTGGCCTCTAGAGTCACGAATAATGCGTGGTCCAAAGGTTTCCTGCCAAGATGAGCTTGAGGGCCTCAGGTGGAATAAGTGCTCATGATTTTTGCAATGGCGTATCACGACGTCATCAGCCAGATCAATCACGTCCACACCAACGCCCACTGTTGCCTCCCGTATCCAGGCAGCTGTTTGAGCAGGACCAAAGGCCAAGATGCGATGAGCCCGGAGGGCCTCCAATGCGACCGGCCAATCCATACACCTGAGCAACGACTCCATGACATTGTAGAGAACTTTGATAGCTGTCACGTTACTATCTTGCACAACACTGCCACCCTGGGGTAAAATTATGGGTATTCGGAGCTCCTGACTGAGAATTGGCATTGTCGACGCCATGCTCAACAGACGGCCCAGCACAGGAGTCATAATCGGTGTATTTAGTGGAGTGGAAACGGGCAAGAATTGTAGGTGCACCCCTTCTTTGGGTTTTGTCAATGCCGAATTCCCTTTGTGAAAACGCGTGCACACGCCAATCAGAGAGTCGGTCGGGCCAGCCACGATGAACTGACGGTGAGAGTCTAAAGATGCCAAATATATACGATCGCGCTCGCTGGAAGATGTCGTTTTGTTCTCTAAGTGTATTGCTGTCTCTACCGTGGCTCGTGGTAACCCTCGAACCCGCAGCACGTTAGACGGTTTGCTTTCGGCTACGTCTAGGCACTCGTGAACTTGGGCAGAGGTAACAGTTGCGCGTGGCCTCGCTTCGTGCACACTAAGGCCTACCCAGAACGAAAGCTCAATGTAGGCGTCAGTCAAGGAGTAGAAAGATGCCCAATCGGCTGCCTGCGCAAGCGCCAGGGCAAGTAGCATGCCTTCCGATCGACCGGATACTGAGCATAATGATGCTGCAAATTCTCCTGGTGTCAAGTTGTAACTTTTGCAAACTATGATGACTTGCGCAAAAGCCAAAACAGTGTTGATTGGTATACTGAAAATCGGTTCAGCAAGAACCTCTGGTATTGGGCTCGTTTGATTGCCGTCAAGCCATCCTTTAAGATTGAAGTTGGCTGCATCGTGGAAGCTGTCGGAGTTCTGATGGAGCAGCCTTTCCAGCGTCCCAGTTGCTCGTTCTATCAGTGCATCGATTGATGTGTGACTGTGGTGGTAGAGAGACCTGATCTCCTCCAATGAAGTGAGGTTGCCATCGCCTTGGCCCCCAAACACAGCGGCCACTCGAGTCTTTTCTGCTGGTGTCGATTGTGACAAAGGCATGTCGTAGTTTTGTCGAATGGCCATGTTGAGCACTGGAATTTGGAAAGATGAATATGAGCGTATTCAGATTCTGACACTGGCATGTTATGCTCGGACCCCGACCGAGGCTGAAGGCTCGCATGGGGGGCTGTCTCGGCTCGGGATTGGTTATGCCACAACCAGTATGCCGGACACGACCGGCAATACGCCGAGGATGGCCCTAGATATACATACTGATGAAGGGACAGATCCGACTAATTTTCCATAGCGCCACAGTGCTGTTACCGCGATGGCGCAGCCTTTCACTCTCAATGAGCAAACCGTGGCTCATAGGTTGTTAGTGGAGCTCTTAGCGTAAGTTCATTGTGGTTCCTGGGATAGGAATCGTCTAACATTATTGAAGCCATCAGTTTGCATTCCCAGTGCGATGGACAGACACTCAAAATGCTTTGCTCTCTGGTAGCGACCCGGTTTCTCGCCTGATTGAGTTGGGTCCTTCGGCCACATTGACTAGTATGGCGAAGAAACAAACATCCCGCCTAGTTGCAAACGGCCGCCGATCAGCAGCAGCTTCAGTGGAGTTTCTCTCTTACACAGGCTCGTCGGACGATCCCAAGCTGTGGTACGAGTACGAACCGGCCACGGAGGAAGAGGTCGAGCCCAGGACAGAGGAAACGGGAGAGCGACAGGCGGTAGCAAAAGAGGAATCGGGAGAGGAGAAGAAGGGGGAGGAGGAAAATGTAAAGAATAAACCAGAGGAGAAGCAGTCTCAGGACAAATCCATCATTGCAGCGGAGGCTACTCGATCGTCTGGGTCGGAGGCATCAAACTCGACGGCAGCGGTGCCAGACTGTCCGTTACCTGGTTCTTTGGTACTTCGGATGCTGATTGCCAGGCGGTTAAAACGGACTCTCGCTCAGATCCCATCTTCGACAAGCATTCGAGACCTCAGCGGGGGCAAGTCGATTGTGCAAAACGAAATGGTGAGCGATCTGGTGGCCGAATTTGGTGAACAACGGGTGCCCGATCGAGCCGAGGACATGGCTCTGAGCGAGCTGGACAAGCTCTTTGGGACCATGGCCAACTTGGGCAAAATATCGGGAGCCCTTGTGGGCAGGCTGGTATCGAACAAGATGCCCGTCGGCTGCAATGCTGCGTTTCTGCGATCACACGTGGCGGCCAAGTGGGGATTCGGCCCGGGCCGGCAGACGGCCGTTTTGGTTAGCGCCCTCGCCTCGGAGCCGACTGTCCGGCTTACGTCAGCAAAAGAGGCACTTCAGCTCATTGACGATGCCACACAACAGTATGCTACATGGTGTGGCCTCGCATTGACCGTTCGTGAACAGCAGCAGCAGCAGCAGCAGCAGCAGCAGCAGCAAACACCACCAACACCCCAACAGCCTGCCAGAGAAACTGTGGCAACATCGTCCGACCACCCATCAAGCCTGACACGTGATTGCGACTGTGCGAGTCATGTCGAAGAGTCCTCCGCGCAAGTTGCAGATTTGCAGGCGAAGTTGGACGCGTTGGACGCCGAATTCTCCAGCGAGTACTTGAGCGGAGCTCTTCCCCTCTTCGATGCTAGGCGGGTGAGGCGGTACAATGACTGGTGGAATGCGGACCGCGTGCGTCTTGCCACATCCGACATTCCCATTACCCAACGAAAACGACAAGACGTTGGCATTGGACACGTGCTGAAAACATGCCGCCCCCAAACAAGAGTCGACCGTGAGGGGAACATTGTCTATACCGAGGCTGAACGAAATCAAAGTTATTTAGAGACGATTCAAAGTGAATACGTCAACTCGCGGCCTGCGCTCGGCCAGCTCGTCAGTTTGCTAACCAAAGGAGGCTCTTCGTGGGCGATGGACGCCGAGTTGACGTCGACATTCTTTTCTGTCATGGCGCGAGGCCTCGAGAGCGGCTTTTCATTCACGGGACGAGCCGTGCTTCTCACAGGTGCTGGGCCCGGATCGATCGCCTTGGCAGTAGCACGTTTGTTGCTTCATAGTGGAGCCAAAGTCATTGTAACCACGCGACAAACACCCGCTGAGGCAGCCGCCTTGTATCAACAACTTTACCACGCGCATGGATCGGCTGGCTCGGAGCTGAGGGTCGTTCAGGCCAATCTGTCCAGCGCTCAAGATTGCCAGCATGTGATCGACTATATCCATACCGTCATGGATTGCGAACTAGATGCCGTCATCCCGTTCGCTGCGGCCATGGAGCCCAGTGCTGAGATTGAACAAATCGGTGCCATGAACGAGTTGGCACACAGGATGATGCTCGTGAATATTTACCGTCTCCTTGGTCGCCTGATTCAAAGCCAGAAGGAGCGTGGTGTAGATTGTCACCCTACGCAAGTAATCGTGCCTCTCTCACCGAATAGAGGAACTTTTGGTGGAGACGGCCTTTACTCCGAATCTAAACTTGGCCTCGAATCCCTGCTATACCGTGCCGAATCTGAATCCTGGGGAGGGGACTATATTTCCGTGTGTGGTACCATAATCGGATGGACACGGTCAACTCGGCTCATGCGAGCGAACGATATAGTTGCCGAGTCAATAGAGTCACGTGGCGTGTTAACCTTCTCCGCGGAAGAGATGGCCATCAATGTGGTTGCTATGTTAGATCCAGCCATGGTTGAAGTCTGTGAGACACAGCCAGTATTGGCAGATTTTGGAGGCGCTCTCGAATGCCTGACAGACTGTTCTGAAGTCATGTCCCGAGCACGTCGAGAGATCCAGTCCGTTTCAAGCATCAGGCAAGCGACTTACAAGGAAAGAACCCGGGAGCACGAATTAGTTCACGGCAAAGCTCCCGAGGCGCGGCAATCTTCCATCGACCAGAGGGCCACACTTCGAGTTGGGTTCCCTAATCTACCTCTGTCTAATGAAGATACGCTCTCCACCCAGTTCGGCTTCAAAGCAGCGGATCCCGCTGATCAGATCGTAGTGGTCGGCTTTTCGGAGCTTGGACCTCAGGGCAGCGCACGTACGAGATGGGAGATCGAATCTCAAAACCAATTGAGTCTTTCTGGCCTAGTCGAGATGGCGTGGTTGATGGGTCTCATTCGACATTACAATGAGCGCCGCACCGATGGTAGTTTCTATGTCGGTTGGTGCGATTCCAAGACAGGTGCACCGATCGCAGATCAGGAGATTGAGGAAAAGTATGGGGCCTATATTCAAGAGCACACAGGTGTGCGACGCTTAGCCCCAGACGACATACCAGAGTGGGATCCAGCTAAGAAACAAGTGTTAGAGGAAACAGTCCTCACACAAGACTTGCCTGAGTTTGAAGTTGCACGAGCCTCGGCGGAGGCCCTGAAGAGTAAGCACGGCGACAACGTCGTCATTAGACAAACGTCCAACGGCGAGACATGTTTCGTTCGGATCAAGCGAGGCACAAGCATTGCAGTTGCAAAAGAGGTTCCGTTCCAAGCCGGTGTCGTGGCAGGACTTATACCTAAAGGCTGGAACGCTCAAACATATGGAGTACCGGCGGATCTTGCGCAAGTCCTTGAGCCCAGCACTTTATTCACGCTTTGCTGTGTAGCAGAGGCATTCTACAGTGCGGGGCTATCCGACCCAACAGAGATCTTTGCCCACATGCACGTTGCTGAATTTGGTAATTTCCTCGGCACATTGATGGGAGGTAGTTCTAAAGTGAAGAGCTTGTATCGCGATGCGTTCCTCGATCGTCCCATGGCGAGTGATACCCTCGCTGACTCCTTTGCCAATACACCCGCTGCCTGGGTGAACATGCTACTCCTTGGAGCCTCAGGTCCAATCAAAACACCATCCGGTGCTTGTGCGACGGGTATTGAATCAATCGACTCTGCCATTGACTCAATACGATCTGGGAAGACAAAGATGTGCGTTGTGGGTGGTTACGATGACCTCCAGGAAGACGAATCATACGGATTCTCAATGCTTAAGGCAACAATCAACACGGCTGAGGAAGCGGCAAGAGGCCGTCTGCCACACGAAATGTCAAGACCACTGACTGAAAGTCGAGGCGGATTTGTTGAGGCACATGGTTGCGGAGTTCAGTTGATTTGTCGCGCCAGTGTAGCGATCGAGATGGGGCTTCCCATCTACGGAGTCATCGCCAGCTCTACAATGGCCGCCGACACCATTGGCCGTTCAGTACCCGCTCCCGGGCAAGGACTTCTTACCTTTGTTAGGGAAAACTCCAAATTACTGCACAATTCAAGTGGATCTGATACATCAAGTATGGTGGGCGTGGTGCCTACGCCTGGCTTGGAGGATCAAGACCTTGACAATTTCGTATGGAGTGTTCCTTGTCAAAGCGAAACACTACTATCTCCCATGCGTGCCTCACTCGCTGAACATCATCTCACCATAGATGACGTGGATTTTGCTTCTCTCCATGGCACCTCCACCAAGTCTGGCGACCTGAACGAATTCAAAGTGCTTTCCAAACAGCTGCACCATCTATCTCGCAATGCCCATAGACCAATCTGGACAGTGTGCCAAAAGGCCCTAACCGGCCATCCGAAAGCCCCAGCCGCCTCTTGGATGCTGAATGGCTGTCTGCAAATCATGAGAGATAAAACAATCCCTCCTCAACGCAACGCAGATAACATAGACCCAGCCCTGCAGCCATTCTCCACGTTGGTAATTCCAAAGGAATCCATACCTCTACCGGATCCCAAAGCCTTTCTCCTCACATCCTTTGGCTTTGGCCAGAAGAGCGGAGAATTGGTCGGCGTGGCACCAAAGTACCTCTACGCAATGCTCAGCGAGCACGAATACTCGGCCTACCGCGCACGAGCTCTACAGCGCATGGAGCGCACCGATAGGAAATATGCTCGCGCTGTCATGGAGAATAAGATTGTTAGGATCCTTGACCATGCGCCGTATGATGCTGAGGACGCTGACAAGATTTTGTTGGACCCATCTGCGCGTGCGTCTTATGATGTTGCGGCGGAGACTTGGCGGTTTTGTTTTAGGGAGTAGAGGGTTTGGTTTAAGTTGATTCGATAACGTACGTGTAGTTTTGCATAGAAAGATTGTTATTACAAAGCTGTCGCCACTGATGCATGTTTGATTCTGTTGTTCTGTTTCACTGTTTATGAGAGAGCTTTGACTTGCAGGGAGAGGCTTCAAATATAACACTGAATTTGTTTCCTGAACTCTACTGTCCAAATAGGACATTTTTGTAATACAGAAGTCTCTGTGAGCTCCTCACGTCGATAGAATATTTATGCAGACACAACATACCAACCAACGCGAACAATTCGTTTAGAAACATCATTGCAATAATATAATAATCGACTATTTTTTTCTGCTTGAGCATCTGATTGGTAGTATTCAAAGCAATTTTTTAGGCGATTTCATATGCTTATTTAGGCTGTCATGCGATGATTACTTGCTCAGTATTGATGACAGCGTCTACCACAGAAATATCCCAGCCACAGACCAAGCCGCTCAAGGCCATCTACAGAAAAAATTGGTGTGCGTGTACATTTCGCTGTATTTTGGCCCGATCTCGCCGTTCGGGCATGTCTGTGCTGGGAGAGCCGACTAGCGAGCTCGGTACACGACATCGGTGTATGGTCACCACTAGTCGTTAGTCTTGTATAGGTATGTTGTACGTGGACCGATCGGTAGTCGGGAATGCTGTATGTCACTAAAGAGTTAAGAGTGTAAAAGAAAGCGCCACACAAGACGTTACCATATACACATTGCGCAGCACAGACAGCAAACGCAACTCCCCATACCCAACAACAAACATGGCTTACCCAAAGGTGCAACTCAGCCGTCTTATGGCAGTACACTACCAGCATCCCAACCTCGACGCCATCGAAAGATTCCTGGTAGACTTCGGCCTGATAGTCGCCAAGCGCGAAGAAACCAGGACGTACTACCGCGGCTTTGGGCCAGAGAGCTACATCTATATCGCCGAGAAGTCGCCAGATGAGAGGAAGCACTTCGTCGGCGGGATCCTCGCGGTAGAATCCGCAGATGATCTCGAGCGCGCCGCCCGCGTGCCGGGTGCATCCAGCATCGAGGCGTCGCACTCGCTCAGTGGGGGAAAGCAAGTCGTGCTGACGGATCCCGTTGGGATGAAGGTCACGGTCGTGCATGGCGCGAAGTTGCGAGCGGAAGCTGAAGTTAAGGAGAAAGCGCCTGTGCCGCTTGTCTTCAACTCCGGCACTGTTCATCCGCGGAAGAGCCTTCACTCCTTCGAGCGCGGACCGTCGCTGGTCGCGAATTGTGGACACTATGGATTGAGGGTCGACTCTTCTAAGTTCGAGGAGTCGGTGGATTGGTACATGAATACGTTCAATCTCAAGTTGTCAAGCTGTTTGCAGCTCAAAGATGGGAGGCCGGCGTTTATGTTCTTGCACCTCGACAAGGGCAAGGAGTTCGTCGACCATCATGTATGCGCTCACCTACTACTCTTCGCACACCTACTGACGAGTAATTCAGACAATCTTCCTCTCCCGCGCAATGAAACCCCTCCCAGAAGCAACCCCGCACCACTGCAGCTTCGAAACCGATAGCTACGACACCCAACAACTCGGGCACGACTGGCTCCTCTCCAAAGGCTGGACAAACTGCTACGGCATCGGGCGCCACAAATACGGAAGCCACATCTTCGATTACTGGTAAACCCTCCTCCCCTCCCCTCCCTTCCCACAACGCCAACCACCCCGCTAACAACCCCTTGTGCGCGCAGGTTCGACGCCTCAGGCAACATCATCGAGCACTACACGGACGGCGATCTCGTTAACTCCGACACCCCACCTACCTACGAGGAGGTTCAACCCGACTCGATCAAGATCTGGGGTCCGAGCATCCCGTTGGCGTTCTTCACGGGGCGTCCGGAAGATGCGGTTAAGCCGCAGTCGAATGGGCCTGCGTTGACGAGCTTGGATCATGTTATTAGGGATGGGATTAGGCCGCCGAGTGCGGTGCAGGCCCAGACGCAGGCAATTAAGTCGAATTAGGGGAGGTGTGCGAGGGTTGGGTCGGGTATAGTGGGGTGAGATGGTGCAGTTGTTGAGTACATATATTTTGCAAAGCTAGAATGAAAGCTTGTTTTTTTTTGAGATCAATTTATGGAAGATGCTTGAAATCCAGTGATATACACCAATCCACCTGTTATGCATTGATATCCCATAAAAAATGTTAAAGGTAGAACTATTGGTGTGTTGTGATGAATGAGGTTGATTGTCCATATCCATCTATGTGAATTTTTGTAGTCGATCTGTTCATTATGTACCTTCTATTTTTCGAAGTTGTGTATACCTACTGACAAATACCGAATTTCGAACCTTCCCCCTCCACCGTGGGGAAAAAAACAAGAAAAAGAGAGAAAGGTAGAAGAAGAACATGACAATACAAGATCTCTGTATGAAAAGGCATACTGCTGACTAGATCCGGGAGAGAATGTTCACGTTTTTTCATATCGATTAGCTGGGAAGTCAGTCAACATGAGTACCAAACACCGCATATATGACATAAAAGAATGTGGCATTTCAAGCTTTCAAACCATGTTCGCATTGTTAAAATACTAACAAATCTATCTATTCAGAGGGCACAGCAGCAATTACAGCAGCACCAAGCTGCTCATCGTAGACCCACACATCGCGGATCCGGAAACCATTGCTCGCCAACAAGGTCTTCCACTGCCCATCTGTCCTCTCCATGGCTCCAGCAAAAACCATGACAGCCAAATCCATATGTACCTGCCTACTCGAAGCGCCGGTCAATGGCAGGATAATCTCATCGATGAACAGAACGGAATCCTTGGTCATGGCTTCGCGGGTGTGTTGCAGGATAGAGGAGGCTCGCTGGTCGTCCCAATCGTGGATGACATTGCGCATGTAATAGACCTTGGCTCCGCGAATAGGTTGAGGCTGGAAGAAATCGTGCGCTAGAACTTCAAAGTCGATTGTGCGAGCGTGCTCTTTGTCGATTCTGTTGACCATGAAGGGGAGGTCTTCTACCAGGACGCGACCTTTCAATTGGGGGTAGGCTTTGCGAATGGCTTCACACTGGTGCCCGCTGCCACCGCCGACGTCAACAAACATGACTCGGTTGTCGGCAAGCTCATCGTTGCTGAGTTTGAGGTCAGTTGTTGGAACTTTGCCATCCACCCACTTTGGAGCCTCCTTTTTGTTCTCGGCCATGAAGAGGTAGCTGGCTGCCGCTTTCTCGGGGTTCTCTTTCAAATAAGCCATCACATCGCCAGCAAAGCCCAAACCTCTCATGCAGGCCGATCGCACATGGTCATTGGGATTTCGGTATCCGTTTTCAGCCAAGAACGTAGGTAACACCTGAAGGCCTGGCCAGATCAAGTTCTTGCTAAGCAAACATCAGTCTGATAGACCTACAAACTACAGTATGAACCACTAACCTGTGTGCCAAACCGGCTCTGAACGCTGCAGATGCACAGCGTGCGGTGAGGTGAGAAGCGGAGTACGTAGAATGGGCGACCTCAAGAACTAAGTTGTTCACCGCAAGGTTGCGCATGAGGCGATCTACTATTGATCAGAGATTTGTACTTTGCGGACGATAGACAGAGAACATACCCAGAAGACTCGCCTGTGCACCTGTGTGCTTCTCCAAGTCGTCGACCGACCAGTGCTTGCTTGGATTGTTGGCCAACAGCTCGAAGATTTTGAGGTCGATTGCCACTTGGGATACCGCAGCTGCCGTCACCTAAAGATTACTGTTAGCCAGTATGTTTATGACATCAGCTTGGCGAAGGAGTATCATGCATTGAATTGGACTCGAGAGCCGACGCTCATCGGGTCCTCAACGGACAACATGAGTCGTCGGGCTGCTTCATAGAGGGCGAATCGTTCCCGAGAATCATGAGGGGGATTCTCAGCCAGTTCGAGGAGGGAGTCTGCGGTAATTGATTGCGCCATTTTGATTTGATGTGTTGATGGTGATGTCAACTCTTGCCAAAAACACACTGTAGATGGGAGTCCTTTAGATAGGGTGAGAAATCGTACAGTTCCGGTCATAGCATCGCCGTTTGTTATGTCGGAGTTCCGTATTCGCTCAGACTTCGGCATAATTGGGCCTGGTCTCGGTGCTGGCACAATCACGACTTGTGCGTTGCGGGTTTCCTGCAATCAGCTTCGCGTTCTGTTTGGGGCCTGATTTTTGTTTTGGTGTTCAGGGACAAACTGTTTTTTCTAGCCATCGTGTGCAGCATTAATTCATAGTCACGTGGTGAACGCCCGACCAGGCAAAGTCAGCTGTGAATACAAGTATCATTAGGATAAATGTTATCAATTGCAGAAGCGATGGAAATGCACAACAAGCATCAACTAAAATTAGAAGATTTTATATGACAACATATGGGCCAAATTCACTCGTTAACACACATACGTACAGTTGTCGCTGAAGTTTGTGTGATACTATGTAGTATTGATTTCGCCCTCCTCTTCTCCGTCTAGAGCTACAATTCTGTCCAAAGCTGCGATGCGGCTCATTCAGCTCCCACCTATTGTTCCATTTCCCCCCAAGAAAAATTCACATTCCCGTTCTCTCATGCAAAAAATTGCCTCCATTGTTAATCTTAGATGTTCCTGGTGAAGCGACCCGATCCCGTCTTCGGCTAACTCTGACAAGCGCCCGAGCACCACTCCAGCCCGCGTCCACTGCTCTCGCGCTTCTCG
This sequence comes from Periconia sp. R9002, assembly GCA_023627715.1. Lineage (NCBI taxonomy): Eukaryota > Fungi > Ascomycota > Dothideomycetes > Pleosporales > Periconiaceae > Periconia > Periconia sp. R9002. The sequence continues at coordinate 144,795 of JAMAHW010000044.1, read as the reverse complement.
CACCGAGAAAATTAAACATGCAGCATCGTCTTAGCTTTACGGTCGACCCAACTGAAAATACAAAGCGAGATCGCCGGAAGGTCCCCAGTGTCAAGGTTGGTCGGAACAGGGGTATGTGTGCTCGGTACGAGCGTCGGTGTTGCTACACCTCGGTCCATTTCGAGGCAATATGATACCCCAGGAGAGCCAGAGCCAAAGTCAAGAGGATAATGGCAACGATGAAAGCAATCAAGATACTTCCCAACCACACAGCAGAGGTGCAAGAAACCTCGATTCCGAAGGTGCGAGATGATAGTCTATTGATCCGAGTCAAAGCTGTGGCAGTTAATCCGAGCGATGCGTGAGTTCCAAAGTCCGGAATCTCTTTTCTTGATTGGCGTCTTACACTGCTGGCAGAAAACATATCGATCGGTTGGCTAGTGGAGGCGAGACAGTGGGGATCGATCTTTGTAAGCCACTTTGTTAAATGCCTTTATACTTGTATTATCAAGACTGACTGCTCCCTCCAGGCGGTACCATAGAAGAAGTTGGCCGCACTGTCGGTAGGCCATGGAAGAAAGGGGATCGCATAACCACACTTTCACACGGTGGCAACGCCGATCGGCATGAAGACGGTAAGTTCCAAATTCAACACAGCTGCTCTTATCTTCGTCACAAGCTAATCCGGAAATCTTCACCAGGTGCCTTTGGTGACTATGCGCTTTCTAAAGGAGATCTGGGTCTGCGAGTCCCGCCATCCCTTAGCGATACGGAAGCTGTGGCACTTCCACAGGCCGTGAACACGTGCGGCCAAGGACTATATCAATTTCTCGACCTTCCCCTGCCTGACCCGTCGATTACAGTGATTCCTCCAGCTTTGAGTCCCCCTCGATGGGTTCTGATATACGGTGCAAGTACTTCTACAGGCACTCTTGCAATTCAATTCGCTCGACTGTCAGGGTTCCGGGTTATCGCGATCTGCTCCCCACATAATTTCGACCTGGTTGCCTCGCGCGGCGCCGAGAAGGCGTTCGACTACCGCAGCCCCTCATGCGCGCAGGACATTCGTGATTATACTTCTGACAGCCTACAGCACGTATTTGACTGCATTAGCTCGAAAGCAAGTGCCGCAATCTGTGAGGGCTGCATTTCTAGTCACGGTGGCGCAATTGCGTGCGTCCTGCCAGTGAAGTATTCCCGGCCAGACATTAAGAGCAAGAAACTCTCGGGTTACACTGTTTTTGGAGAGGCTTTTACTAAGTTTGGTGTACACACCCCCGTTAAGCCGGAGGATGTGGCATTTGCGAGGAAGATTTTCGAGCTGACGGAGAAACTGGTGGAGAATGGAATGATTAAGCCGCATCCTATACAGATTGGACAAGGTGGATGGGAAGGTGTGTTGGATGGCATCGATCAACTTCGTAAGGGTTTAGTTAGCGGTGCCAAGCTGGTATACTCGGTAGCCTAAGTATGTGCGTTCAAGTGATGGCTGTTTCAGAATATATAAGTTCAGAGTTGCTCCAAGAGATTCACATAACGCTCTAAATAAAGTTGCAGTTTTTTTGAAACTCAGTTTTAAAATCTGGCATCCTGCTGTGGACAGCATTCAATTTTGCAATCACCTATTCTACAAATTTGATTACCGCGATGGCTCTAACTGAGCTGCTGGAAATAAGTGTATTTCTTTTTGGATAGTTGCCTATAGCCCATTCAATAGTGTTATATTTGCGCTAGCAAGATTTTGAAAGCGTACGCAGAATGTTAAGTGCCACGTCATCCAAGACCCAGAGCATGACATATGGTGCTTGCTTTGGCTACGATGTGCACGTCGCACCGCAGGAAAACGTAACACTACAACACGCAACTATGCCTTGCAACTCTGCTGTGTCATCATTCTATTCGGCATGTAGCATAGTAGTTACATTTTTGCAGGTGATTTATCATTTCATCAATTCTTCCTGGACTTTGCTAAAAGCACAAGACTGAATTGAGTTTGTCAGGCGAGAATATGCAACAATCACTTTTAGAAAGAAGAATTAGTAACGAAAACATGAGTTCCATCCCAGCCAATAAAAATGTATCACAACAACAGACCCATACGTCGGCTCACTACACGTGGACCGACAAGGTCAACCCTGTGTCTCAATGCTACCATGTTCATGATCATCAGCTAACCAGGCCCATGTAAAGGATTGTCAGGTAACCATGTCCATGTAAGATCATCAGGTACCCATGCACATGCACCACACGCATAATCTGACAAACCCAACCCAACAAACCCGGGAAGCCTTACAAGTCCCAACCCAGCTGGAAATCACGCACATAAGACGCACGTTGATTTCAAATGATCGGCAGGCACAATGAGCTCGGCGACAGGTAGGAGGTCGGCGATGTCGGGATACTGCTGAATACGCCGAGATGGATACTCTATGTCCGACATCACACCACCGACGCACCCAATGTCCCGATATCCAACCACCGATTCAACAATCCACGTTGGTTGAATGGGAAGAATTCGAGCGCACATATTCGTTGTTTCATGATTTATGTTGCGTTGCGTTACAATCAACACACGTTTGCCGCTCATCCTTCACATTAGCCACCAAGCAACCAAATCATCACCCTACGCCTACACTACGCCTTCGTAGTCCTCTCTCCCATCATGTCACCAACATTAGAATCCACGCTCGCCCCTATCGCGGCCTTCATATCCGCTTTCCTCGCAGGTAAGTAACTGCGCGCACACACACATTCAACCCACCATCCTCACTTTCAACTCACCCACATCCCCACCAGGCGGAATGAACCTCGTCTCCACCCTCGCGGTCCCCCTAATCCTCTCCACCGCACCCCCCTCCGCACCCCTCCTCCTGCGCCAATGGTCCTTCATCTACCACTCGGGCCACAAAATCGGCCCCAAACTCGCCATCGCCAGCGGCCTCATCTACTTCGCCACCGCATGGGCGGCGCGCGAGCGCGGCGCCAAAATCATCACGCTGTACGCTGTCTCCGGCGCGCTCACTATGGGCATGGTGCCGTTTACGTGGATGTTTATTTTGAAGACGAATAGTAGGTTGTTTATTGAGATTGAGAAGGAGAAAGCGGGTGGGGAGGTCGAGTTGGAGAAGGTGAAGGGGTTGGTGGGGAGGTGGAGGACGTTGAATGTTGCGAGGACGGGGTTTCCGGTTGTCGGGGCTTTGTTGGGGTTGGGGACTGTTTGTGGGGTTTTGGGGTGAGTGGATGGCGGGGTGGGAGTGTGGGTGGGAGGGGGAAGGGGGTGTTGGTAGGGGATAGGTAGATAAGTGGGGAATGGTTCGCATTGATGTAGTAAGAGCATACACGTGGGAGCGTTATGAAGGGATGTTGAAGGGATTAAATTGTGTATTAAGTGTGGGGACCATTCATACATAGTTAGGAAAAGGAGTTTACTGATTGTTGGTGGTATTGATTGAAACGTACCGTGACCACTAACTAAAAGGCAGAAGGAAAAGATGCTTGACTGAAGGGTAGAGTACACTTTGATCGAACATATCTAGACTTGAGTGTAATTGATCAATGCATTGTATCTGGGGCGACTAAGTGTTCATTTGTAGAGTGCCGTAAAGGTAGTTCGAAAAAAAAAAAGCGTAAATTAGTACAAATGAAAGTGAGACCGTATTTCCCAACACGTGCAACTACTTGTGGAATATCCAAAAGAGATTTGCGACAGTTGAACATTTGAAAGTCACTACAAACACCCACGTGACATGATCACATGACATATCATAAAGCACTCCGGATGTTCCAATTCACCTCGATAAACAAGTGCCTCTCACAAGTAACAACCGATTATCAGATACGATCAAATCTATTGCAAGCTACAAATGCTGCCAAAGACAAGTCACAATGTCCCAGTCTTCGTCTTCTTCGCATTCGCCTCGTAAGCCCCCCCGCGGGATTCCAGCACCGCAGCCGTGGCACGGGGCCGCATCTCGTCTTCGTAAAGCCTCAACACATCTGATAAACTCCGACTTGCTTTGTTTTCATGCAGCAACCGCGCTAGGCTGATGCCATCGGCCATGGCGACATTGCCTCCCTGTCCACGGACTGCGCACGAGCGTGTGTTAGCTACATATGTATGTATGCAGACGCGGGGAGAGTGAGGGGGAGGGGGGAAGGTTGAAACATAGTACGGGATAGGAGGGAGACTTACAAGGTGTCATAGAGTGGACTGCGTCTCCGATTAGGGTGACCCGACCGGGTGGAAGTACCGGGGGCAGCATATCGCAGAGACGGAGCGGGGGGAGCACCATGCCTTCGACAGGCGTGGCCTGGTAGGGCTCGATGATCTGCGGGTGCAACTTGGGCAGCTGGGACTGGACAAACGCATGCATATCTTTACGCGACGCTTTCGCTGTCCAGTATTCTTCCTTCAGAGCGTCCTCGTCCTGCCAGCCAAAGAGCCAATACAACTTGGCTGTCTGTCTGTCGTCCGCGATACTGCTTACGAGGTACGTGACTCGCAAGTCGTCGGAGAAGGCGGATACCCAAGACGTGCCCAACTCCATCCAGCGCTCGTATTGCTCTTTGGAGGCCTCGAGCTCGCCGCAGATGACGCCCATGGGGAGAAAGCTAGGATGGACTTCCGGGACGAGCTGTGCTCGCACGCGACTGTGGATCCCGTCTGCACCGACGATGATGTCGCCGTGGAATTGAGATCCGTCTTGGAAAAATGCAGTGACTCCATTGGAGTCTTCTTCGTACCGGACGAACTGTTTCCCCCATTGCACCGGTACATTGGTCATTAGCCAGTTCCGGAGTTTACCACGGTTGGCCCGAATTTGCCTGTGTCCGAGCTTGGCGCCAAAGCGGACAAGTTCTTTGAGGTGGTGCCTTGAGGCGTGGTAGACTGCGCTGCTGGTTACGTTGCCTGTGCCGTAGAGGTGGTCCACTGGATCTAAGTCTGGTATGTCGCTGGAAAAGTACTGGGTGAAACTGTCAAGCAAACTATGAGGCCATCGTTAGATGTTGTAAATGGTAATTTTTCAGGCTGGACAATCGTACTCGCCGTGCAGAGTTATGCACCATCCCTGCGATCGAGTCGCTTCAGAGACATCTCGATCAAAAACTTGGAAGGTGTAGTTTCGGGCTCTTAGTGCTTGTGCCAGAGCGAGACCAGCAAGGCCTGCTCCAATGATGAGGACGTGGGGATTGTCGGAAGTATCTGCCATGGCGAAGTGGTTTGATTTGCAAACATCGCAGCAGATGTGATTTCATATTCAATAGAAAAAAAGGCGTTAGTAGAATCGATCCACTCGGGCCTTGCACGTGCATTGCCCCGACTTTGGTTGCTAGGACACGTCGGAGCTGATTGGTGTTAGTCCCGACGCTGTTCGCCTCACTCGGGCCTCTGCGTCGGACCCATTCGGTTCACTGAACACCGAGAGCATCATTTCTTCCAACACCAGACGTACAGTACATGTTTGTTAAGGAATGATCTGTCTGTTTCAGATTTGTCACTATCGAGTGTAATCCTCCCTTTTTTGTAAAAGACGAAAGTCATTTGCGTGAAAGAACCGAACTATAGAGAGGGCGTAGTATATGAGCTTCTGAAGCTATTCCGTAATCTATCAAATCCCGTGCAAAAAAGAGATAGTTATATCATCGTATCGTCAACGTGCAGCCAACACTGCATTCCTTCATGCCTTCCGCATCGACGGGGTGGTGGGTACCAGCATTACGCACGCTGAGCCACGAGAGACATGCACTTGAAAACGTAGCGAAGGTGAGCTCGCAAGCTGTGATCCAGCTGCTCGAGCATTAAGCGAGTGAATGGAGTCTCCATCCCGTTTTTCGAGGAATCTGCCAGATCGGTTGAACTATTGGTCAGATCCCCTTTTGGCTCTTTCCTTTTCAGGCGGTCCGAGAAACGTGCCAAAAGTCGTTGGATGCGATGAAGCTCGCCAAGAACCATGCGAGCTGACATGATCTTGGCTTCCGTGTCGTCATCCTCCCACTCTGGCTGAGACTGCTGGTATTCATTGGTGTTGAACGAGTCGCCAGATCGTTGGGCACTCTTCAGAAATTGATGCTCGCGTTGCGTGGCCACGAGATAGTACGACATGACTTTTGAGGTGCATAGGCCGACGAGGAACAGGACATGGATATCCTGACTGCATGCGCATTCGACCATGGCATCCATGGCCTCGGATATTCTTTTGTTCCTGGCGATGATATCGGCCAAGGATTCCCTCTGCGGATCTGCGATCTGCGCTTGGTTGCGTTCACATGTCCTGCCGCAGGATAAGAACAACTCTGGAATTAGCCGAGAAATGACTGCAGGGCAGCATTCGGTGCAGGCCAAGCTGCTAGACGACGTGGTTTCTCCTCCGGACTGGTAGCCTGCTGCGGGGGTAGTTACTGCCGCGTCTAGCCTCGTAGATGGCAAGTTGAGAGACGCGAGGCTTGGGTCATCAAACAATGCCGCCACGCTTCCTGCATCCCCCAAGACCATAGAATCATCCTCCAAGGACCCCAGGTCGTGGGAGACGTTTGTGAGGAAATCGGCATCGTCACCGTTGAGGAACGGGCCGGGTTCTGTGCAGAGGGCTTTGAAAAGCTCATTGGACCACCACGCTGCTGGGTCGGAAAGATCGGAAACAGGGTCCAAGGTCGACAAGTCATCGGGGCGTGCTTGATTGTCAACAGGAGCCCCTTGATCGGGGAGGACGGTGGATAGGATCTCAGATCCTAGGGGCGATAGCATGGAACTATTGCTGTCGACATTGGACGGTGCCCATGTGTCTGGGGGAGAAACGTCGTTGAGGGCTTCGGCAGTAGCTCGGCGAGCATGTTTGGCGTGTGCAGACGACGAGACCTTTCTTCCAGCACGCCTGGATTGTTGGTAGACACAGGGCGTGCCTCGACGAGCACAACGTGCGCAGGTAGGTTTGTCTTTACTGCATCGGACCTTTGAGTCTGCGCAGTTTTGACAGGACTCTCGAAACGGTCGTGGTTGCTGTTGCTGTTGAAGCTGCGGGCCGGGTGACGTACGAATGTCTTCCACCACCATGGTCAACATAACATAGAGTGAGGGGAGAATCAGCGGTCTACAAGGAAAGCAGGCAACTTTGAGCTGATGATCTATGTTTTCGAAGGTTTCGACAGCAGCTGGCGAGACCCACCACCGTGAGCCCATTTGTTACAAACATCTAAGCGCCCGTACATGGTACAGCTGGACGCAGGGATCAAATACGGATTTACCTGAGGGTCCAACTCCGCTTACAGAAACCCCACCAAACGGTGGCCGACAAGCCTAGCCGTTCGTATCAGGCAACCTCATGTTTGCCACGGACCAACAGGTACGATGTACGAAGGATCCCTGACTGAAATTTGCGCTTCGATTACGGGCGAAAAAGCATGGACGGAAGACGCAGATGAATGGCAACTAAGTCAGGAGTGAAAAGTAAACGGTCAGAGTGCTTCCCATTGTCGTCGAGTGTAGCGATTGAGAAGCGGCTTGAAGTGAGCAGGTTGCAGGATTATCTGATGGATCTATACCTAGATTGAGGTGAGGTGAGGTGATGGATGAGGTGAGGTATGATCAGCGTTGGACCCTTTCGGATCGTCGCGGTGCCCTAGCCCCTGCGCCTATCCGGATCTGGAATGGTCTACGCTCGGGCCGCAAGCCCCCGGTCTTGGCACTCTCAACCCCACTCTAACACGCGATTACTCCACATTGTCAAAAGGAACACCCATCTATCTATCTATCCATACATAATCTTTCTTGATACGAGCTCGCAATCCAGTCCGTCCGCCAGCCGCGCGCCCCCCTCCCAGATCTCCCGCACCCTCGGTCAAATTTTGCACGTCAACGAGTGGAACTCTCAAGCCAAAGCAGAGCGAGTCTGCCAAAGCGTGGATAGAGAATGAGTGCCTACTTAGGCCTACTTGCTTGGTTGAACGCTGCACTCTGCACAGGCCTACCGTCAGATGCTAGGCCTACCCAACACGAGCAAGGAAGGATGCACTCCAGCTCGAAGGAGCTTGTTCTAGAATAGTTGCCTGCTTACAACACAGGATGCCACATGGTTGTCGCTCTTATCTCACGTGTGAGTGCGATAGATGCGTACGTGGGCTGACGGGCATGCAACGTCGACGATTACCCGGGCGATTGACGGTCCACACCTTGTTCACGCCCTGGTATCGCCACTCTCACTGCTCCTTGGTCTTCCTTGGCAATATACCCGTATCCGTACTCACCGGGATGCTGGAAAAGAGCATGGCAATGGCCCGTCGCGGCCATATTAACCAACCGTGTACGTGCTGCATGCTGCGAGTTTTCTCGTAAGCTACACGTATTCGCGCACCTAGCTGCTGTTGTGATTCCACCAAGCCTATTTCGTCTCGTACCCATGACAAAACAAGTGCCATCTGGCGAGTCACGTGAAGTATTGGCACGCCAGGTACAGATTTGTACAGTCGCTTTTTACAAATTAGCAGTAGTAGGCTAACAGCTTGGTAGTTTCTCCAGGATTTTCGCGAAAAACGACTTGGCCTTATCCCCGAGTGCGACAGGTACGAGCGAGTTATGTACATGCATCTGATAATGTATAGACCCGTTGAGGGTTCTTGCCCAAATGTGACCGGCACCTTTGACGGCATTCATAAAATGCCATACCCCAGTCTGGTAATCCGAGATAGATGAGCGCTTCATTGATGATCGCTTCGCTAAACGCTACCATATATTTTCGGAACCACTCCTCCCATTTCTTGGCTGGTGTAGCACTTTTCAACACTTACCAAAAAAAGAGGAATTCACGCCGAGTAACTCCGAATTAGAACTCGTCATCACAAGGCCTGCCATGTTCTGGATCTTGTCCAATTGCTTCATCGGTTATGTGTTCGAGGAAGGCAACAGATCAGATAAGGGTGTGTAGACAAACGGCGATGATTCAATCCAGTTGCAGAATTTGTCGATTGCGCCATGTTCCAGCAAGGGTTCAGCCTTTTACCCATGGTAGTTCTCATTGGCGATGTTTGATCTGACGACGCGAGGGAGCACAAAACACCTTTTCGGCTCCGGCGTCACCGCGTCCGAGACCAGGGTGCTCGGTGCAGATGGCTGTGATGGAGAGCCAGTAGCCAGTCCATTTCACCAACGGATGTAGTTGGGGCCGAAATGAATTCCTCGGTTGGGCCCACCAGGGCTTCAGGTTGCAATGTTAGTCTCTAGACCGATGAGCTTAGTGGTGCTTCGATAAGACCTATTGTCGATGGTTAGATTCGTCGTGATTTGAAGCCACAGGCATATTGGTTGTCAGATGAATCATGTGAGTTTTACGAGGGTTTGATTACTCAATCTAACTTTCAATTAATAGGTTGCATTTTCCCTCTGCATTTTCGCCCAGTAAGATAAGATTCCCTGCCGATTGTCAAATGCATGATGATACTCGCGGTTGAGGACTATGCAAGAACTTGAGAAGCTATCTCATATGAGCAAAAATCGCCATTCTCCGACAGAGTCATGCCTGTCAGGGACAGTCCGATGACGTCTCGCAGAGCTTCGTCGAGTATGCCACGCAGCTCACGGCTGTCCAGCGGTACACCATGAGACAACTGAAACCGACACAGGTGAGCTACATGCTTATGCCAGTCCACCTCAGCTGCAGGGCTCGTCGCTGCCAGGATTACTAGCTTCGAATCGCCGTTGCCCCGTAGTATGTCAGCATGCGCCTGTATGCAGTTGGCCAGGCGACGCGCTCGATCGGCTGCGTCGTCTGTGTTCATGGACTGCAAAAACAAGATGTAGGCGGATGCGTTACGTATGGGCTGTTTGTCAGGATTTGGTTGGCGGCAGCATTGAATGCGTGGAGCGATGGATTCAGGCAGCGCTTTGCTGTCCGTTGGCGGGCGCTCATTAACAAACTGAGCCACGAATGACAGCCGCGGATGCAGAGCAGCAAGCGTTCGAATAATGGCGAGGGAAGTACACTCAACCTGCACAAACCATCAGCACATGAATACAGTGACAACGTCAGGAAGCAGTTCCCGCTCACGTCCACAACTAGCGCATCTGTGCCTCCGCTGATAATCAACCGCGACAAAACGCTAACCAGGCCATCCCCAGCATCGTTCGCAATACACCGCATGAAATGATCGAATTGACGCGATAATCTCCCATGAGGCACGGCCTGATCTGCGAAGGACGTCGAGGCACCAAACGCAGCACTGTAAGGCGACCCATGACCCTTGTCGGATGATTTACTAGCTTCCACCATGTTCAATGACGCCGGAACAATTGTTTCAGTCAAGAACGCAAGGCCGTCCGACAGCGCGAAGTTGTTGACGAATGCATACGATAAGGCCGTATGCCCGACATGCGTCGATCCCGTCTCTTCCAAGAACTCGGCGGCGATCAGCATGCGGCATATCCTGCGCAAGTGTCCTTCGGGCACGAGCGCGAGTTGCGACAAGTCTTCGTACGAAACGGGCTGCTGCTCAGGGATGCAGGGTAAGATGTTGAACTCGCACAGCCAACGGAGACAGGCTACTGTTTGGATCTGGCTCGAGGTCTACTGTTAGCCTAAAGAAAAAATGGAGGCTTGAGGACTCGCACGCATGCGCGGGAGTGTGTGTGGGTGTGTTGGTGTGGTTTGTACTTGCGTTGCGAACGAGGTGGCGCATCCATATCTCAGGATCTGTGGTTCTTCCATTGGCGATGGGTTCTTCCTCCATAATTCTCATTGGAAATCTTAGAGAAACAAATTCAGGACGGTCTCCTCAGGATAACGTCAAAATATCAATCAATTGGCACGAAACACTTAACACATCATGTATCCTATATATGTTTACGAGCTAGAATTTTCGACGCCTCTGTGCTTTGCTTCTATCTTAACACACAGCGGATGATCCTCCGTACTAACGCGTATCTTTCTCTTGGTACCGCTCCGCCGGTATCCACTCAGATTTGCAGCGGGTTTGAGAAAGTGCATACTCCTAACCTTTTCAAGCTCGCCACGAAACGGTACGGCCTTGGCTAGCAAACACAGGCGTACAAGGATGAGATGAGAGGTAAGGTTGGGGCCTGCTTACGCCAGTCGCTGACGACGCTTACCGAATTGTAACCACTCGATTTCTGCGGGGTACGCTGCGAGTGAGGGGTAGAGAGTGAGTTTGGTTGCACGTTATACATATCGAGGTCTTACTATGCTTACCATGGTCGGGGGGTGCGTATGTATCAATGTATACACACATACACACACACGTACGACGTTACACACTGACCGAGAGCTAGCCTACCAGCTCGGGCTCGATGCAGCAGTGTCTCGACCGGAAAGTTGAAAGCGAGACCGCTGCATTCGGCATTGCCAAGCCTTTCTCTCTTTCGCAGTTTTCGCTTTCCACCGTATTCAGCCATTGGACCAAATGCTCCGGTTTGCGTCCATAATGAGGCGAGCTCCACGAAAACCTCTCGCAGTGCCCGATATTGTCTGGAATTTTCTCTCGCATGTTGAGACGTAGAGGCCGAACTCGAGTCGCTCGTGCCAAGAATAGCACAGCAGTGCTACCCTTTGGGAAAAGGAAGACACGCAACCACGACGCATAGGATGGCATTCTGCGCATCGTGAGAAACGCGACGACAGTCGGTACCCGAGCACCGAGCTCACTGCTTACCCCTTCACGGCGTTGAGATACCAGCGTTGAAAAGGGTACATAGATATCAACCTCAAACTCCATCACAATCACGCAATCACAATCAGCTCTCACCACCACCAACAACAACCACACAGAAATCCTTCTCATTGCATTTACACCGTATTCCAAGATGCCTATCTTCCAAGTCGCCTTCTTCAAGTTCAAGCCTGATGCCGATCCAGCCATCATCCAGGAGTGGCTCGACCTCAGCAAGACCATGCCCGCGAAGGTCCCTTGTGAGTTTCCCACCCCTCGCTCCACCCAGCACCAAACTCCCCACCAGCACGCACTGACAATTCTGGGACCGGATACAGGCGTCCGCAGTCTCAAAGCCGGCGTGCCACTGGGTCCGTACGAGCACATGGCCAAAGGGTGGGACCTAGCCGCCTGCGTCGAACTCGACGGTCCCGAAAGCGCCAAGGAATTCCACGAGCATCCCGAACACGAGCGGTAATTATCCCCCTCTCTTTCTCCCCCTCAAAATCCCCCATCCCCCCCCTCTATTCTCAACCAAAAACTAACTCACTCCTTCTGATGTGCCTTGTATACAGCCCCCGCGAACTCTGCGCCCAAGTCTGCGAAACCGAGAAAACCGTCTCGATTGTTTTCGAAACTCCCGCGTAAGAAGCTCAAAGCCGCCTGCGATGCTTTTTCGCGCATGTGCAGGTCAGCTCTGCTTGGCGAGCTGGTTGGGGGTGGGGTGGTGGGACTTGGCGGTGTTTGGGCTGTGTGTGCGGCTGGAGGAGTTTGGTGAGGAGTTTCTTTTTCTTTTTTTCGACTTGGGAAAAAGAGAAGAGGGTGGGAGATGTGTCGTGTTTTTCGACTAGTGAGAGAGGAGAGAGAGCTGAATCGATGTTTTGGGTTGGTCCGGCTTTTTCTTCTTTCCTCTGATGGTGTTGGGGATGTGGTGTAGATTAGAGGAGCCGTGAAAGATACGCGTGATTGAATCCTACCTAGTCTGCCTTTGTGAATGGTGCGGTGTTTTTGCTTTTGCGTGAGGTGATTGAGTGAGTGTAAGATGGAGCTTCGGTCACATGAGAGGGATTTGGGTTAGGGTGTTGCTTCAAGTAGCATTCCTACTATGCGGTGATATCATTTCTATTTATCTCTTTTAATATTATACTTGGGCGTTACCAGACGTTCACTAGGGTCTCTCCCCTTCACGTTGTCTTTCTTTCTTCCTTCTTCCTTTGTTTTCCTTTTTCCTTTTCTCCATCTATGTTGAGTAAGAATCTCTGTGTGTTCGGCTCTTTTCTGCCCTTTGAACTAGTTGTTACAATTGATGGTAAAGTGCCGCGGCTGTTAATTCAATCACGTGAGATGCGTTTCTTGTAAGACAACATGACAGGGTTTGGCATACCCTAGGGATGCTGTCTAACAGAAATTGAAATGTAGAATAACTATTAACAGCATATAGAAGGTACGTTAAAGGGCTGTTTTATAGTACTTCAAAGCGGAAAGTGCGGTTGACACTCTGTTCTAAGCTGAACCAAACCCCATAATGAATCGGCTTTTCTAGCTATTAGTTACTTTGTAAACCACTAGTTGTTTTACTTCATAATTTTTCCTTGATCAATTCCATACATGTCGACTTTTTGATGTTGTCACAAATGGAAACCTTGAAAGTTGATGAATTGTAAATTGATCATCACAGGGTATTGCTACCTGGGTATCGACGCAGGCAAAAAAAACACCCAGTAACGTCCTCGGCCAAGATGAGCATACCGGCAACTATTCTCAAAGTTTATACATCAACATCAAGATGACTGAATTATTGATAACAATCACTTTTTACTTTTTACTATTTACTTTTAACCGGAACATGTAACCGCCTTCGTGACTAGAATCTCAAAGGACGAATGATTGTTGTATTGCAAGGATGATGTATCCCATAACGGCTAAAGATAGTACTTGACATTCACATGGGGACGGGAACATCAAGGGCATTAACTCCAACACACAGCCAAGCGTAAAAAGCGAGAGCATGGAGAAGACCAAAGAACGCCTCCTCGCCTACAGCCTCTATGCACGAATCCCACAATCTATCTGGGAGCCGGCCCGACGCGGAGAGGAGGTGGGTGGTCACATCGAAAGCCACGCTGCACGCACCGTCGAGCGACTCGGGCTTTTTCCCAGCCATCAACGCCTGCGCCTCGGGCGCCGTCAAAACGCCATTTTTGACATATCTACCGCCACCGGGATTAGCGAAGAATTCCCTGAGCGTGTTCGTCGTATACATAGGTCTTGGCTTACCGCTTACCCTGGCTCGACATCTCGCTGGCGGCTTGGAAACGCCCCGCCACCGCCAGCGTCACCGTGTTCCTGACCCGCTCGGGAATGGCGATACGGTTAACGGCGACCGCCAGCTGATTGTGCGCCAAGGCGATGCGCGGGTGCTGCACGTACAGCGGAAACCCGCCGATGAAGGCGCCCCGCTCGTCCTGGTAGGTGAACTTTTCTCCATTCGCCCCGTACGCTCGCGACGTGAAGGCTGCAAAGTGGTCGTGCACCTTCTGTTGCTCCGCGTCGAGCTCGTGGCGAGGGGTAGGGGGGATTCGCGACATGTTGGTGATTGTAGGGATCAATGTTGCTGGTTGCTGCATGGCAAACCATTCCCATGCGCAGCTTGATAGAGTTGGCATTTTTCAGCTTGGACCGAGACCCGACTCTGAAACTCTCCGGCTTTACTTTTTGACTCCCCGACACATGTCGCAACACCGAGCTGGCCGATAGTGAGTGCCGTTCAGGTCCTGAACATTGGTACTACGCGATATCGGTGGATTTCAGATACAGCTGACGACTCTCCAATTGTGCTGCGAGTGGAGTGCGATTCTGAGTACATGCACCCTAACAGGGCTCTGTGATGTTTGATTGGATCGAATACTACTGATCTCGACCTATAGTTGTCATCTTTCACTTTACGTTTACAAATTTGAGACATGTACACTAATTTTAGCCTTATCTATAGAAATTCTGATGTAGGAGTATTTTATGGTTCAAGTATAATAATTTTGTGATGCTCGTGCTTATCAAAGTAAAGGGTGGTCACCTTTCTTTGACAACCAACATAAGGCTGAAACGAGGCTGGCACACAACAACTGAATAGTTACTGCTCATCCCATCATGCCATTGAACATCATCATTGTGGGCGCCGGCATTGGTGGTCTCACTGCTGCTATCGCGCTTCGCCGTTGCGGTCACAGAGTTACTGTTCTCGAGCGAGCCGTCGGCAAGACAGAAGATGGATACGCTCTGAGCTCGACGCCCAATGCCTCTAGAATCCTTCGCAAACTTGGTGTTGACCTCGAAAAGACTGGTTTTACGCCATGGGTGGGCATCGACGGCTTCGTGGGAGACGTAGATACGTCGACACCAGCCTGGAGATCACTGTGGGTCCCACCGCCAGGAACCGTCGAGGACCGCTATGGATCCCCTAGTGGGTTTATCCATCGAGCCGATCTCCACCGAGCCTTGTGGAATTTGGCCATCTCGAATGAGGGAATAGGCGTGCCAGTGAAGATATTCGAGGGTGTGAAAGTGGGCTCCTTCGATGCAATTAATGCAAGCGTGTCGACCGTCACTGGCCAGGTGTACACGGCAGACTTGGTCATCGCGGCAGATGGTGTGCGATCGATAGCTCACGCTGCGGTTGTGGGAGAGGAACGACCAGCAGAGACGTCAAAGGCAGCCAGTATTCGATTTGTCTTCGCCACCAAGGATCTGGAAGCCCACCCAGAATGTATGAAGATGATCCTTGAGAGCCCTTGGCGTATGAGCTATTATTTTGGCGAGGACAAATCCGTGGGCCTTTTCCGCTCGGCCTGCCGACAGTAAGTACACATCGAAGCAGAAAGACAAGAACTTGCATAAGAGTATTGATCTGACGACCTGCTGCAGTGATGAGATTCAAAACTTCGGCGTGTACGTCTACCGCCATGTTGATGACACCAAGGTTTGGACCAACGAAGACATCCGTCAGCTGGCGCTCGAATGTCTCGACACATACAAAGAGCCCATCCCCAAATTGATCCGAGCAGCCCCAGAAGATTCGTTTTACCTGCGCAAGACGGCCCATCGCGAGCCACTTCCCAAGTTCCACAAGAATAGGCTTGTTTTGCTTGGCGATGCTTGTCACCCCATGATGCCCTCCTATGGCCAGGGAGCTGCCAGCGCCATGGAGGATGCGGCCGTGCTGGGCGTAGTGTTGAGGGGCGTCAATGATCCTCAACAGATTCAATCCCGCTTAGAGGTCTGGGAGAACTTGCGCAAGCCGAGAGCTAGCGCCATGGTGTATCTCTCACGCCGTGACTCTACTGCGTTTGAGGTTTCGCCCCAGCTACAGGCGGCTGTGAGGAGTGTCCTGCCTCCAGATCAGTTACCCGAATGTAAGTCTAAAGCACTATCTTGCCTCCAAAAATGCATTACACTGACAGTTGCCAGTGAGCCCGCCCGCCATCGTGGAGTGGATGTGGTCATATGACTGCGTAGACGTGGCAGAGAAAACAATGAAGGAACTAAGCAAAAGTCATTGAGGAGAGCAGCACTGGTCGCACTGTTTGTTGTCTACGCCAAGGGACAAGATGCTTTTCATGCGACAAAGTGCAAGTATTAAAGAGTGAACGAATATGTAGCCCGTCCTCAACTTTCCTTCAAGTTGGTTGGTTTGGTTCAACAAGAACTTCGTCCCCCAATCATTCTCAATTTTGTTCTCGTTTGTTCATGAGAATATGCGTGTAATACTCAACTCTTACTCTCCATCGCATTCCTCGTAATCGGGACCTCGTTGGAACGCAAGCCAAGAAGATTATGTTCACGTCCTTCTTTTCAAGGCTTTTTTCAAATAGCCACACGTAGTTTCTTACAGTACCCGAAAGTGCCAAGCTTGTGGATGGTGCCCTGCTCGAGAATCTGAATGGAGAATACCAGATATTTGTTTGTCCTCGTTATAAATAAGTTTTATGAAAAACACAGAAACCACAAAAGAGTTTCGGTTTTCTCAGCCGCAGCCACCAGAGTGATGAGATGTCCCAAGTAGAGCGTCATGCATTGATGAACTTAGATGAGTACTAGATTACTGCCGCATGCAATACCGTTAGACTAGTGAACTTTGCAAAATGTGTCTTCTTGTTCATATCTTGTATATTTTCCTCTCTAATAGCGACACTTAGCTAGCATTTCCGCGTCATATGTATCTAAATTATTTTAAGAAAATGAAAATTGTACCCGCTAAGACTGGATCCAAACATTCCAAAATTGAGAGATTAGCAATGACTTCTCATTCATTCACCTAGCGGTTGCAAATCGCCGACGCTCGGGGCTCGGCATAACCATCAACTACACGAGTTTGCAGAGTGTGAAGACATATGATAAGACAACAGTACGAGGAAAGAGACACCGGATCATCCCAAAAGACAATAACAGACGTCGTCAGCCAACAATTTTTCAGTTCCAATGCCTCAAACAGAGAACCGCTTCGACCGATATGTGAGATGGCTATCTGGATCCCAGACAGATCAAAACAAGGCAAAAACTGTCGGTGGGTTTCCATACCTGATTCGAGACGGTACAATCGCACCCGCATACAGAAAACTCGCGGATGAGATCGACACCCTCCCGGTCCCGGCGGAAGCCAAGGAAACTGCGGAGTTAGCAGTGGCGGCTCACTATGGAGCGAGGGGGGAAATTGCTTGGCTATCCCGCCAGATCAAAACCTTGGCACCTTCACAAGTCAAGTCTATCATCGAGGGCATGAAACCGCACGATCTCAGTCCAGCGGGCCGCGCGGCCTATGATGCTGTTACGTATCTGGTAGCCATACCAGGACCACTGCCGCCTCAGTATTGGGAAAATTGTATCGACCTATTGGGCAAAAATGGCACCATCGGAATCATACATCTCGTTGGTCTGCATATCGGAGCTTCCATAGTTGCAAATGCTATTGATGCGCCGGTGATCAGCACGGAGGAATTGCAGGAGGATTAATTGCAAGCGATTGGTTGATTTCTCGGGGTCCGGATGTACAGTGACAAGAACGTCGGTCAATTATTGTAGCATCTTATGTGTACGTAATCCTCCGAATAAATGGCTTGGCAGTTTGGGGTGAATACCCAAGCTGAAATGCAATTTTCTTATTCCCGACTACATCAACCTGATGTCCGATACCAGGTAGATGTATCACGTGATGAGATTCGTATTCCCCGAGCTCTGTAGGTGACGACTGCTCTGCATGGTGACGACTTCTGCACTTCCAAGTCCACAGTAATTGCGTAGGCATCCAAGAAGTCTCTGAATTTAAAGATCAACAGCACCGTTGTGAAATTCAGCATCCCACCACAGAAACGCAACCATGGCCCCTTTCAACACCATTCTTCTTATCGGCGCCACATCCGGCCTCGGAGAGTCTGCCGCTAAGCGTCTCCTTGCGCAAGGCAAGAAAGTAATTATCACTGGCCGGCGACAAGCCCGCCTCGATGCGCTTAAGGCCGAAGGCTTCGAGACCTATCCAATGGATGTGAGCGACCTTTTCGCACTTCCAAAACATCTCGACAAGCTCTTCACGACCTATCCCGACATCGACACTGTATGGATCAACAGTGGAATGGCAACCCATTATTCAATCAAAGACATCAACTCCTGCACTGACGCCGATCTCACGCTAGAAGTGCAAACCAATTTGACTTCGGCTGCAATCATTGCACGCCATACGATTCCTCGATTCCTCGCGCGCGGAGAGAACGTCGAGGGGCACTTCATCATCACCACGTCTGGCCTGGGATACGTGCCAATTCCTTTCTTTCCGGTTTACAATGCTTGCAAAGCGGGTCTTCATTACTTTCTCGTCTCCCTGCGGCAGCAACTTAAGGACTCTCCGGTGAGCGTGATTGAGATTGTGCCACCTTATGTGGAGACCGAATATGTCCGCAAAAACAAGGACCAGACGCCCAAGAATCTTCGGGCAATGCCGCTACACGAGTATGAGGACGAGGTATTCAGCCAGCTAGACAACATTCCGGCAAAGCAACTTAAGGAAGTCGCTGCTGGACCTGCATGTGAGAGGGTAAAGGCATGGAGGGACGGGTTAGGTGCGTTGGTTACATTCAAGGATTAAGCTTGTCACTGGCACAACCATGAGCGCATAAAACCACGATCGGTCCGTTAATTAGCCTAGTCTGGGCTTCAATCTTGGAGTCTGAGCTTGCCTTTGAACGTGGTTACTGAGTCCGTTGCCGGAGCTCATGGCTATTTTCTTTTCCGTTGATTGATGGTGGCAAAAACATAGAGGGAGATAAGATCTTTGCATACCAAGCTCTACTAGACTATGGAATAAAACTATGTGGATCTTCCTGCTCGCTCACTCTTCATTTCGATGTTGCCATAGATTATCTGCCGTGAATTATCATTACAGAAGTATTTACTTGCGTTCATGTTGAAATAAAAGATATCTTCCTCATCGTTTATAGCTTCGCAAATAAAACGTTACTGATAATCTTAAGTAGCTTTAATGTGAGATGATTAGCAATTCATGTACAAAGAAAATCAGAATAGGCCTTCTCGTCCTATATTCAACTTATGGAGATAGAGTATGCATTGACTGTGCATATATTCAACTACGATACCCATGTGATCACGCCGCTATCCAAGAATATGTACGAACCTTGGTGCTGGTAACACTGTTTTGACATCTCACAAGGCTCAATTGTGTGTTTTGCGATCACTGTGAGTTGATATTTACTTAGACAGATCACTAAGGAAAGAGTTTAAAGACTCAATTTGCTAACTAGAACCAAGAACAGAAGATGAAAAAATTTGTTCGAACGGTTCTCCGAGAAATCCTATCACATGAGCTGCCTTCCTCAGTCTTGCTCTCCAACAGTGCGATTGATGATTTCTCGAACGAGATCTACGTAAGGTGGACGCTGTGTGAATGTTAGCAAAGGAGCTTTAGCAGTCGTTGCTATTTACTTACCATCAAAGTGAAATGATTAGCACCTTCGGCGACAATGATATCATACTCTCCACCAGGTAGCACTTTGTCCCAGCCATCAGGCCCAAAGTCCCTACGTTTGTTGACCATAAAGTGCATACCCTTCATCTTCGGGGCTTTTGATTCCTCTAAGACTGTGTCAGAAGCCCATATCAAGCCGAGCTTAGGCATACGGTGGGTCTTCAGAGGTGATGACCTGTACCCCATGGTCACATCAACAACGGCGATGAAGTGAGGTATCAAGTAGTCCGGTGCATTGGGCTCTGCTGACTCTCCGGGTTGTTGAGGGAAAAGACCCAGAGAATTGCAATACTCGTAGAATTCAAGAGGTAATTTCTCCATAGGCTGTGGAACTGGAGCATCGATTACAACAATGGAGTGAACCTCCTCTCCCTTGTTGATCAGGAGCTCAGCTACCATGAACGCAAATGCTCCTCCAGAAGACCAGCCGCCAACATGATACGGCCCATGTGGCTGACGACGCCGAATCTCGTTTACGAAGCTCTCCATCATAGAGTCATAGGTGCAGTTCATGTTCTCAGCATCTCGACTGTATGGGCAGATTAGACCAACGAGGGCAATGTCCGAGGATACTCTGGGAATGCCGGTGTAGGAAGTTGCAGATCCACTTCCATCTGGGAGCAGGAACAGCGTTCTACGAGCATGCTTTGGCGTGCCCTGCAGGATCACCGATTTTGTCGGTCGGCAGAATGGCACGAGCTCGAGCGGTTTTTCACTGATCTCTACTACAGCGGGTGCCGAAGGTTTGGCTTCGGATGTATCGACAGCATTTTTCTCGTCGCCATTGAACATTGTGCGAAGGTCGCCAACGGTAGTGACGGATTCGAAGAGAGAGAAATCCGGGTCCAAATCCAGCTCGAGCTCCTCACGAAGACGACTAGTAATGACAAGAGAGCATAATGAATCGACTCCTGCATCTGCAAAAGTTGTATCATCAGTTAGATCGTCTTCGGCAATTCCGCTTTCCTCAGCAATGATCTTTCTAGCCTTCTCAAAGACAAAAGCTGAATTTCCCTCTACAAAAGCGGCTTTTTCTTCCTTTGGCGTTCCAATGGCTGAGTCGTGGAAGGATGGACCCTCTGAATCAGATGAAGACGGATCACTTGAAGGCTTAGCGGTTTTGGCAATAGCTTGAGGCTTCGACGCTACTTTCGGGTCGATTTTGCCGGCATGACGGGCCGCGCGCTGTGACGCCGCCTCTAGGACCGCTCTTAAAGCTTTACGAGGAACCTTACGTAGCTGTGATGTTGTTAGTGCTGTGTGTGGAAGGGAGCAAATACACATGTCGGTGGCGGAAAATAACTTACAGACACTTCTCCAAAGAAAGCAACCGGCTCATCTCCATCCAAGACAATGATATCTCCATAACCGTAATCTTTGGCCTGGGTAATCTTGGTGTAGATATCATACGAAACACCTTTTTGAAGTTGTTTATATAACTGGAATGAACTCCAACCGTGATTTGTGAAGACGTGCTCGTCCAGGTTAGTATCATCGTTTGCGTTCAAGCTGAAGCTGGCTAGTTGCATCAAAGCATCTACATGTGCCGGATGAGCCACGTAGGTACCTTGGTCATTACACCCGTCAGAGCGTACGACGCATGTAGATTCGTTCACATCCTCGTCCAGGATGACGGAATCCAACAGCTTGTAGTCTGGGTGGAATGAGGCCAAACTACTCATCAGCTTATATCCTCGCTTCCCACTATACCTGGTCAAGTCGCTGCCCTTTGATTTGAGTCTCTGGATTGCTGCGCGGTATTCGGGAACCTTTTTGCGCAGAGATTTGAGTGTGGACTCAGTACTGAATCGGACCGTGCAAGACCCATGAACTGTATCGAGCTTTCCATCGCTGAAGTATGTTTCAAACTTGACTTGACCGCTTCTGGTGGTTGCTGCTGCTTTGGGGGGCCAGGTAAGAGTCAAAGTCGTGCGCAACAGTTGGGGTTCGAGGCCATGAGGAACTAAAGCCTTGTCGATAACCATGTTAGATACCTCTATGATCCCATCAATTGCTTGAGGATGCCCAGCGCGAATTCTGTCCATCGCATACTTGCCAATCTGCATTGCGATATCGGCGTACAGGGACGGGGTCACTAGGGGAATGGAATCCACTATATGGCCACGGGAGATGCCGTTGATATCCTTGCGGGAAAGATCGGTCTCAAATACCAATGTGGCACCCAGTGGCTCAGTCTTTTCTGAAAGAACTTTGTGTACCGCCGTGGTCAATTTGATTGACGGGTATGCTTCAACATTTGGATCGAGCTTCGAAGGCCTCTTCACCTTGCCATTGACCGCGACTGCTGCTTCCTCTGGAATGACAATGTTCTTTGCGAAGGTATGTTGCCCAGGCACATATTTGGCAGTTTCCCACTGTTTATCGCCATCTGCACAATCACAATGAATTTTGTGTCGATGCAGAATCCACTCGCCTTCGTATGGGATATCGTAACTTTTCAAATCCCATGCATAACTTGGCAGAGGGATTACCTTGTGAGCCGATTTGTAAGGTGCGTGATAAGCAACCCAATTGACATTCAAACCGGCGGTATAGATCGAGGATAACACTGCCTGGAGATTGGGCCACGCATTTCCCTTGGCATCTAACGTGGGCAATATCAATGAGTGGCCTAGAGTGGCCTTGACCATGTCCCGTACAATTGGCTTGGGGCCAATCTCGACCACGATAGTGTTCTCCCGGATTAGATTTTGCTCCCGGGCCTTCTCCAAAGCCGCAACGAAGTTGACGGTCTTTCTGCAATGCTGCACTAAGTAATCGGGGGAAATACGATGCTCGGCTTGCATCACTTCTCCGGTCAAGGGCGACAGGACGGGAATTGACAGGGGTTGGAAAGACACGCCACGGCTGGCACTCTTGAAGTCCTGCAAGAATGGTTCAACTTGTGCCGAATGGAAAGCATATGAAAGTGTCAATAAAGTAGACTTGGTGCCAGCAGCCGAAAGATTCTTCTGCGCAGCGAGCATATCCTCGAGCTTTCCACTGATCACTGTGTCACTCGGCCCGTTGACACAGGCGATCTCGCCGGAATGATCGCGGAGTGTCTGCTCGAGTGCGGCAACGCCAGATCTTACTGCGAGCATAGCATGAGTGAATGGCTGACAAGTCTTCTCGAGAAGCTGGGCTCTCATTCCCACCAGATAGATTGTGTCAGACGCTGACAGCACGCCAGCGAAATGCAATGCGGCGTATTCGCCGAGGCTGTGTCCAAATACTGCATTTGGTTGAGCACCCCATGAAATCAGCAAATTGCCCAATGCAATCTGCAGGCTGGTAATTGCGAGTTGGGCTTGGACTGGTGACATGTTTTCAATCTTCTGCACAGAGTTCTCGGCAGCATAAATGTGGGTGAAACTCTGGAAGCCGTGTTTTTGAGCCAGTCTATCAAGGCGCTCAAGGTCATCCCTGAAGCTCGGCCAAGAATAATAGAGCTCCTTGCCCATCCCAAGGAACTGCGAACCCTGGCCCGTGAAGGCGAAGACAACATTGGGTTTGCCCTTCGGTCGATTTACCCCACTGCCGTTCTCTAAAGCTTTACGGATGGATGACTGGATCTCGGAGATTGAGGTCCCGGTCAGCGCAACCCTGTGAGCATGATGCCAGCGTCGAGCAGTCGTAGTGTACGAGAGGTCAGGTAATGAGCAGTCCGCATGCTCCAAGTGACTAAGGAGGTTCTCGAGGTTGCCCACCATTGACTTTCCGGTATGTGCAGAAACCGTGACAACGTGGCTCTTGCGGGGATCGACTTGTTCGACGACTTGCTCAATTATAGGAGCCTCTTCTAGTAACACAGCCGAGTTTCCTCCGGCCGCACTGAAGTTGTTGACCATAGCCCTTCTTGGCTTCGTGCTGTCTTTACTTGTCCACGATGTGGGCTCAAAGGCGATGTTGACATTCCTCGCCTTCAGGTCAGGGAAATTTCGATTGATCCTACTTCCAGGTTTGATACCGCAGTGTGGAGGAATGGTGCTGTGTTGCATCATGAGCAGCACCTTGATGACACTGGTTACACCGCTGACACCTTCTCCGTGACCCACATTAGCCTTTGCTGAGCCGATAAATAACGGATTGTTGCCGCGGGTCTTCTCATTCGGAGCAAAGCAGGTAAGGACTGACTTCATCTCTTCTGCGTCCCCCACCTGGGTGCCTGTACCGTGCATTTCAATGTAAGATATGGAGTTAGCATCAACGTTTGCCATATCCATGACGGCACGCATGTTGTCAATTTGTGCCTGGGCGAGCGGTCGAGTGATAGATTCGGACATTGAAGAATGATTCGTCTGCGTCGCCAGTATGGTGCCTAGTATTGGGTCGCCATCTGCGATGGCGTCCTCGAGTCTCTTCAGGAAGAGAGTTCCAACACCTTCAGCACGACAATACCCATCGGCCTGGTCGTCAAACGTCTTACAGTTTCCAGTTCGTGAAAGGAAAAACCCTTTGTCAAGGCCTGTATGACCGTCGGGCATAAAGATCATGTTCGTGCCTCCGGCAACAGCTGTATCGCAATCGCCTCGCCATAGCGAATTGCACGCAAGGTGAATAGCAGCTAAACTAGATGAGCAAGCTGTGTCATTGGCATAGCTAGGCCCAGAAAATTCGAAACAGAAATTGATGCGACCGGGGATGAACCCTCTGTTTCCGCCAGTGATGAAGTAGGTGTCGACATTCTGGGCTGTGTTGACTTCCATCCAGTCGTTGCTCGTGACTCCATGGAATACTCCAACACGATTCCGCTGAGTTGACGGCGTGGTATCCGGTACGATTCCTCCCCGTTCCATTGCTTCCCATGTGGACATGAGTGCCATCCGCTGAGCTGGGTCCATTTGAGGCGCTTCTTTCGGAGAAATGCTGAAAAACTTGGGATCGAACTGGTCATAGAAATCCAACCAACAGCCCCATTTCGTAGCTCCTTTGTTACGAGTTTTTCCAGAAGGGTCTACATGCGTATTGACATTCCATCGTCGCAATGGAACTTCCTTGACCACGTCGAGCCCTTTGTAGAGAAGGTCCCAAAACGATTCTGTGCTAGGAGACTCGGGGAAGCGGCCGGACATTGATACAATCGCGATCTTCTTCTTCTGGTCATCGGGTCTGTGAGACTGTTCAATCTTCTCAGAAGCGCCAGACTTGTCTATCTTCACCGAATCAAATTGCGGCTCGAGGGCAGAGCGTAGAGCAGGAGCGGCATTGGTGTTGAAAGGCACAATGCGAACGCTGCTGGCGTTTCCCTGAGCTTCAAGGAGCTTTGGCACTGAATCCTCGACAGCATCCCAAGCAATAGTTTCAAGGAGGATCTGCTGCAGAACAACCTCAATGAGAGCACCGTAGTTCTCAGCGGCTGTCAATTTTCCAGAAGCGCTGGAGATGAAAGGAATTACAAATGGAGTATCCATACACGCAGATCCTCTGAGTGGCGACAGTATTTGTTCGACATCTTCTAACGTGAACAGGTCAGGGTTGTGGACAGGGATGTAGACAGGGATTGATTTCGTCCGGAGCCCAGCGACTTGAGGCACCTGAAGCAGCTTTTCTAACACCCATGGTGCGCCACTAACAGTTGTGTTGGATTTGCTTGTTGTCGTGATCCAAGGTCGCCGTGGAGGCGGGAGTGCAAGCGAGGTAGATAATATCTGGATCGCGGTCGCTGCATCTTGTCGGTTCAAAGGTATTGTGACTGACCACGGGCGGGACTTTTCTGATTCTGCGGATTCCAGTTGGTCACGCCTCTCAGTGATGCATATGCCCAGACGAAATGCAATGAGAACTGTCTGTACGGCTACGGGAAGCAGCTCGGACAAAGATCTGCTGCAGCTAATAGCAGTAGCAGCAAGTGCACCTCCACACACCCCTAGATTGAAATTCGAGCCGGAAGTCGGATAGGGACAGGCAGAATAATCTCTATGGGATACTCCATTAGTTTCGGAAGATGAAGACGTCTGCATTGAAACATACCTCATGAAGCTCCCGAGTTGGGCAATGCAGAAAAGCGGCGTTGTAAAACTAGCCGGAAGTACACCGTCCACATACTTGCGCAAGAGTTGCGCCAGGCTTGCTGTTCGACAAGCCTTGTGGATGCTAGGTGGCAAGGATTGTATGGCTTGAGCTCTGAGAACGTAATGGGCCTGTTCAAGGAACGCCGACAGGATAGGATTATCATTCGTTTTCAGTAACTCCCGTAGACTAGGCACAAAATCGTATGCCTGGTCCCCGAATAGAAATACATTGACAGGGGCCGACATGTTTGTAGGCACGTTGTCAGCGACTTGCGAAGAAAGACTTAGCGAAAGAAAAAGACTTGAGCTCCAATGACTTGAGCCCTAGACTTTGAACAATGGTACTGTCATGCGAGGTGTTATTAAACGTGCAGGGCCAAAGTGTGTTCCCGAGATTATGTCGGCGCGACATCTAACATTGACTAGAAAGGGAGTATACCAGCAGCTCGGTCGGACTCGCTCCGACGGTCATGTATTGCTTCACCGTCACCGATGTTTCATATGCTCGGCACCGGTCTGTTTTGTCCGACATAGGAATACTTTCAACCCGCAATTAGAATAGCCCGAGAACGAGCCTCGGAGTTGGAAAGTGCTCAATACTACGACTGCGAAGCCAGATCGTCTTCGATTGGCAACTCACCATCATCATGGCTCGCAAATTGAATGTTACTATTGTTGGCGGCGGCATTTCTGGCTTGCTAGCTGCAAGAGTCCTTCGTGAAAAACACAATGTCACTATCGTCGAGCGCCACACTGGCAACCATGAGTTTAGTGCTGCAATCACGCTTGGCCCAACAGCCATCAATATTGTCGAGTCTTTGGGCTTTGATCGTCAGCGTGGTGGCACTATGTCGGCCGAAAAAGTTCTTGTGTGGAACAAGCAGCTCGAAAGGATCAGCGAAAACATCACCAAGAAATATACATCAAAGCTGAACGGAGAATTCACATTCTCCTACCGTCGAGACGTTTGGGATGAGTTGCTTCGCCTTGCAACTTCGACTGAATTTCCATGGACTCCAGCAAACATTCTCTGGGGATCCAATGTAGGCAATGTCGACGTTGAGTCTGGCACTGTATACTTGGATGATGGCCGCAAGATTGAGAGCGACCTTGTAATCGGTATGTTCGCCATTTTCAAGCAATGTGCAAAGTGCTGCAGTTGACATATAAATGAACAGCTGCCGATGGCATTCGGTCTTCAGTTCGTCACCTTGTTCTCCAGCAGGAGGAATCTGAGCATGCCCGGCCCTCTGGTTCATCTGCTTTCCGCTTCACCGTGCCCGCCTCTGTAGTGCGCGAGATTCACCAGAAGCACGGCCGCACAGATGACCCTATGGCGCCCAACATGAATCTGTACATGGCGGTGGATGGGACACAGCGCACTTGTGTGACCTATCCTTGCCGAGCTGGTCAGCTTCTCAGCTGTGCGTTCGTCGCTCCCGACAAATTGATCGCCAGAGAGACGGTAGAATCATGGGCTGCCGAAGCTCAAGAAGGTGAAATCCGACGCCTGTTCCACGACTTTAACCCTTTGTTCTTGGACTTGGCAGAGTAAGTTACAATTACGCAGAGCATTTACATTAGCATAAGCTAACAGCATTCAGCCGTGCGGAAAAACCACGTTGTTGGCGACTACGGGATCAAGATCCTCTACGTTCTTACACGCGAGGATGCACGATGCTGATAGGAGATGCTGCCCATGCCATGACTCCGCATCTGGGCCAGGGTGGCACGCAGGCGATTGAAGATGCTGCTGGGTTTGAATTGTTCAACGACCCAGACTACGATCATTATTCTGTACCAGAGATTTTGCAAATGATGGACAGAGTCAGGAGACAGCGTGCCACGCAGATCCAAACCTGGACCCGAGAGTTCCAGACTTGGAAAAAGCGCGCTTTAGAGGAGAAGTACACCTGGTATTGCTGGACTTATCCTGGAATCAAGGAGTGCTTGAAGCGATTGGATGCCGGGCTTGAAATGATTGAATTGAAACACTGGCAGGATACAGATGCAAAGTAGTGTCAATAGCAGGCGCCGACCACTGCCAGTAGTCGCTTTCCCCGGAGGATTATTACGTAGAATCTTGCCAATTTCCATAGTAATGAAAGCTTTCTACTCTCAACCAAGTCATACGAATTTTATGAGTAATTTTCAATTGTGTACAGTCAATGTTGTCGTGCCGTAGTATGTTTTGGCCCCTCTCCTCATCGGAGAATAGCCTGTTAGGCTGTAAGAAATACAACGCGAGAAACCTCGGCCAACAGGACCAATGACCGAGCCCGCAAAACCCACCGAAATACGAAACCCGACGAGACGCTCTCACATTTTTGTGAGCCGCGCAGACTGTCTTGAGGCGCGCATTGTACGAATTTGTAAATACCATTCCAGGAACCAAATTCACAAAAGCGCAAACCCAAGAAAAATATTGTACACAATGGGGTCAATCGAATACGAAGAAAATTTTAACGGGCTGGCCACAATACCAAAAGCCCGCGCGGATCCTCTATTTGGCCTGAAACATGACTTTCTAGCGGATAAAAGCCCGCAGAAAGTGGCTCTTGTGGTGGGAGCTTACCGAGACGAGAAAGGGCGGCCATGGAGACTACCTGCAGTTGTTGAGGTGAGTGTAGTTGAGACGTTCGAGACGTGTCCTCGCTAAAATAAAAGTAACCTTAGGCTGAGAAGAGGTACTTTGAGGATGCAAGCTACTTCAAGCATGAGTACGCTCCTATGCTGGGAATTCCAGAATTCACCCAAGCGGCTAGTCAAGTCTTGCTTGGCAAAGACTCTCCAGCTCTGGCAGAGAAAAGGGTGAGTCGCCAGACGGAGCTCCTAGATACCGGCCGCTAAGAATAATTCGCAGGTGTTGTCCATACAGGCGCTTTCTGGCACGGGAGCTATTCACATCGGTGCTCTGCTCTTGGCTAGATTCCTGCCCAAGCCGACGCCTTGGGCCTATGTGCCTGCACCCACATGGCATTTGCATACGCAGTGCTTCGAGCATGTAGGGCTGACTGTTAAGCAATATCCGTATTACGATAATGCAACAAAATCCCTTACCTTCACTGCCATGGAATCTGTTCTTCGAAGTGCACCTCCAGGAAGCATTATCCTGCTCCAAGTCTGCGCTCACAACCCTACCGGCATGGATCTCGACGAGCAACAGTGGCGGTCGATCGTGAGCCTCGTGAAAGAGCAAAAGCTCTTTCCATTTCTAGATTGCGCATACCAGGGTTTCGCTTCAGGCTCGTTGATCAAAGACAATCTAGCTATACGCCTGTTCGTAGAAGCGGGTGTGGAGATGGTCATTGCGCAATCGTTCTCCAAGACCATGGGTCTTTATGGTCAACGTGTTGGGTGTTTTCACTACATCGCGGCTGCGCAGCCTAATGCTCCAGACGTGGTTGAACGTGTAGCATCGCAGCTCGCGGTCCTTATACGTTCTGAAATGTCAACGCCACCTTCATATGGAGCCCGTGTTACCTCGATTGTGCTCAACGACCCTGAGTTATATGCCGAATGGGAACGAAATCTGGTCACCATGTCTAGTCGCATCACGGAGATGAGGTGGAAGTTGCGACAGGAGTTGGAAAAATTGGAGACGCCTGGGACATGGAAACATCTGACTGATCAGATTGGCATGTTTGGCTTCACGGGTTTAACACCTGCGCAATGCCAGCGCATGAAGAGCGATCATCATATTCACATGCCTTCGTCGGGCAGAATCAGCATTTCAGATCTCAACCCTGGAAATGTGGCCCGCGTTGCAGGAGCAATTGATGAGGTGGTTAGATGGGGTCTTGCATCTGCATAGTGTTTGTTTCTATCCAGAATTAGGTAGTGGATCATCATTGCTTTACCCTGAGACACTACGCGACAAGCTTCTACATGATAAACGTCTACAGGAAATTATGGTCATAGGGAGCTTGGACAATATAAATTGATCATTGCAGAATATTTTTACCCTGGGTGGAACTTGGACAGATTTGCACAGTTTGTTTACTCCTCAGCCTTATAGACTAGACCTGGTTAAGCCAAGGTAGTGTGGGTATAAATTGCAATTTTTGATGAGATGCCATGTGGGTAGGGGAAGTTTTGGGTGTTAAATCAGCAAAGACCGAGTATGCACTGATAAATTCAGGAAGAAACACGAAAAACCTGAGCTGATCATCACAGAGTATTGGAAACCCTTTGGTAGCGACACAGTAAATTTTCACACTAACGTCCTTCTCGGGCTGGATCGACACATAGGTAAATTTTAGCAAACGTGATCGATAATTGATATAGAGACGTAAACAAAAACTACAGTACTATCTACCAAGGGACAGGCGAGCCATCCTTCCACAGCAGAAACTGACCTGATCCCGAGCTTTTTGTCGCATCATCGACCTGCGAATACGAAGAGTTAGCGGTGATCGTATAGCTAGCCGACACACGAATTGCACACTCACCCGAGAGAGGATTCCACGTGCGCTATCCTGGATCGGTGTCTCGGCCTGTTGACGACCCAGCAGTTGGGCGCCATGGTTCCCCATATCGGTTCGCACGTATCTAGAAAATCAGCTACAGCCATGAAAAAATATGTTATGTTCGATACCTACCCTGGGTCTACGATAAAAGCGACGAGCCATTGATTTTCGTAGTGTAGTTTGCGCACCAACCAATTTCCAGCCAGCTTCGACAGCGAATACGCGGCCAAAGGCGCCCTCCCCAATCGGTCCATGTCCGAGATGGCGCCGAGGCGAGCCCCGACATACACAAATTTAGGCTGTCGGGTGGAATTTTGCAGCAGAGGTTGTGTGGCTTGGAACAACAAGAGGGTCGAATACGCGTTGACCATCATATGCTTTTCGAGTTGATCTAGTTGGGTGCTTGATGCCGGGTGGTGATCATTGGCTATTCCGGCATTGGCAATGACAACGTCGATATGTGTGATGTTGTGAACGGATTGTAGCTCTTGAACAGCTCGTTGAGGGTCTGATGCAGCTTCACAGTCCAATTGGACGACCACTAGTCGCGAGTTGGTACCTTTCTCAAGATCTTGAAAGGACGCTTGCGACGTCGCTACAGATCGAACGCATGCCACCACAGTAGTTGATGCGCGGCGGAGGAGCTGCTCCACCAGCCCTCTACCCAGTCCTTGTAAAATTAGCCTTGACTTGAAAAGCCATGACGATTTTGAGTATTTACCTCTATTCGCACCAGTTACCAGATAGACGGTGCTATTAGCGCTTGAAGTTTCCATACTGATTAATTGATAATTGTGCTGATTGAGGAAGAATTGAACGATCGCCTTCAATGGGCTGCCGCGTAGGTCGACGTGGTTCGAAATAACTGCACTGCGGTGCTAGGATACCGATGGCTGGGGTCGGATAGTCTGCAATCCTACGAGACTAGAGTTGTCGGCTTTGCGCGCTGTTCCGACGTGACCGCATGCCCGAGACTTTTCACGTGGCCGACATCAGCCTCGTCTACCAGACTCCGGCTCTCGGCCAATTAGTATCAAGTATGATGGCAAGGAGATTATTGCAGCATCGGATCAGCGATGGTACCGATCTGCTGACGCGAGATACGACAGGGTGATTCGCCGGGTGGTTCTTTGACCCTTGATCTTGGCGGTTATACCCATCCCATGCCATGACCCAGAGCTGCATACCAGCACGCGCTCTTTTCACTCATCTTTGCCTGCTATGACAGATCCTGACATGGCGTTGAATCAATGGACCCAGCCGCAAGATCTGAGTCGATCCTCCCAGAGGGACGAGATTCCATCAAATCCTCCTATCCAAACACTGCCTTATCCAGAGGATCGAGCCGGCTTCTTCAGTACTATAACTCTTCAATGGGTTACATCCTTGTTGCGGAAAGGGCGGCAACATTCACTCCATGAAAATGATTTATGGGAGCTGGAATCGGAATCTCCGAGAAGAGTGCCTGCCATGAAAGCCAGACTTCTTACCGCGATCGAGGCGCGACGTCGCAAACCGGGTCGTTATCCTGTGATTGCAATGGCCCTCTACGACACATTTGCCCGCGAATTCTATATTGCTGGAATTTTACAGTTTTGTGCAGCTTGCTTGCAGATGTTGTCTCCTTTCACCATCCGATTTCTCATCCAATACGTCGCTGACGCATGGGTGGCTCGACATCACGGTGGAACGAAACCCCCCTTGGAACGGGGCATTGGTTTGGTTGTGGGTCTGAGTCTTATGCTAGTGTGCCAATCATTGAGTCACAACAACGCCAAGTACAGAGCCATGATGATAGGCGCTCAAGCCCGCTCAGTTCTCATTAGTGTCATCTTCGACAAGGCCATTCGTCTCTCTGGTCGCGCCAAAGCCGGGGGAAAACCTGAGCCATCTGCTGCGGATGTTCCCGTAGATGTGACGCCGGGAAGCGAAGAGGAGAAGGAACATTACAAGAAGAAGTTAGAATCGCCCGCGGAATCCGAGGTTGCGGAGGATCCATCTGGATGGTCAAATGCCAAAATTGTAAATCTCATGTCCACAGACACTCTGCGACTAGAAACGGTAATGGCATCATTCCACTTGATATGGACCACACCATTTCAGATCCTGTTAGCGCTCGGGTTGCTCTGCTACAATGTTCGTTATAGTGCCGTTGTTGGCTTTGGTTTCCTCTGTGCAACAATGCCCATGTTCGGCATGGCCACCCGTTCGTTGGTCGTCCGTAGGAAAGCGGTCAATACCCTCACTGATCAGCGTCTGGGCCTTATACAAGAAATGTTCTCAGCAGTACGCTTTATCAAGTTCAGTGCTTGGGAGAAGAGCTTCCTCGGACGTGTTAGCAGCGTTCGAAACCAGGAGATGAAGGGCACGAGTAGCATTCTTTCTACTATCAATTCCTTCACTGCGGGCTCATACGTCACTCCCATACTCGCCTCCATGGTCACCTTTGCCACATACTCTGCAAAACATCCTAGGCCAGATCCAGCTGCTATCTTTTCATCGCTGGCGCTTTTCAATGCGCTGCGCATTCCCCTCAATACGGCTACGCCCCTGATCGGTTTCTTCGCCACAGCACACGCTTCTCTCACACGGTTACAAGACTTTCTAGACGCAGAAGAAGTAGAGAACAACACGATATATGTTCCCGATGCTACATATAGCATCAAACTCCAAGAAGCTACTTTCACTTGGGAGCAAAACAGCGCTCCATCTGAAACATCTTCGGAAGGGTCTTCACAGACTCCAGACCAGAAAGGATCCCAGGAAGGATGCGAGGAGAAGCCTGAAGATCAGAAAGATGTCATCAGTAACACCCAAGCCGGTAGCTTGTCTCAAACAGAATGCAGTGTTTCGGACGGCAACAACCCATTTTGTTTGGAGAACATCTCTCTGACACTGGGGCAAGGAGAACTCGTCGCCGTGATAGGCGCCGTAGGTTGCGGGAAAAGCTCGCTACTTGCGGCTCTTGCTGGTGAGATGCGCCTAACAAACGGCAACGTCTTCGTAGATGCCCACCGCACCGCCTATTGTCCCCAAGTGGCCTGGATGCAGAATGCAACAATCCGAGAAAACATTACCTTCGGCAGACCCTTTGATGCAATCCTATACGAACGTGTTATTGAAGCTTGCGCCCTTCGTACGGACCTTGAAGCACTGCAATTCGGCGACCTGACTGAGATCGGCGAAAAGGGTATTACCCTATCGGGCGGCCAGAAACAACGCCTTAGCATTGCTAGAGCTATTTACTCGGATGCTGAGACGGTTATTCTCGACGATCCACTCTCTGCTGTCGATGCGCATGTTGGAGCGCACATCATGAACAATGCCATCTGTGGCCTTCTCCAACCCAAGACCCGGGTACTGGCTACTCATCAGCTGCATGTGCTGTCCCAAGTCGATCAAGTTATCTGGATGCGAGAGGGTAACATTCATAAAATTGCAACATTTCCGGACCTTATGACTAATGATAAGGAATTCCGTGAACTGATGGACTCAGTCTCGATGCATAAACGAGGTGACAATCAGGAGAAAACTCCGGAATCTGTCATCAAGTCGTCCCAAAACGAAGATTTGCAGAATACGGCATTGATGCAGGACGAGGAACGCGCCGCCAATCGTATCAGCTGGGACGTCTGGGTATCTTACTTGCGTGCTAGTGGATCAACTCCTTTTGTCTTGGTCATCATTGGCTTCATCATTGCTTTGCAGGCCACCATGTTGGCATCTAGTATTTGGCTATCATACTGGACGCGAGCCAGCTGGCACATCTCTATCAGAGTCACCATGGGCGTATATGCAGCTTTGGCCATTGTACAGGTTCCATTGGTGTTCGCCATTGCCTTCGCTATAACAAAGGGCGGAACGAAAGCTAGCAAGCAAATGCACCAAAAGGCTGTTGAGCGAGTTCTGGGAGCACGGATAACCTTCTTCGATACGACCCCTCTCGGAAGAATCATGAACCGGTTTTCCAAGGATGTGGAAGTCATGGATAGTTCACTCGTTATCTCGGGCCAAATGTTCCTGCTCTCTGCGGCAATGGTAATCGGCATTTATGCGCTAACAATTGCCTACTATCATTACTTTGTCGCAGTATTAGCTGTTCTGATGATCTTTTTCATCTTCATAGCCCGTTACTACAGGTCTCCGTCGCGAGACATCAAGCGCCTCGAATCCGTCCTACGAAGCGTTGTGGTTTCGCGGTTTAGTGAGGCCCTCGGTGGGACAACTACTATCCGGGCATACCGCACTCAAAGAAAGTTTTGTGAACGGCTCGATGCCTCCGTCGATACTATGGATGTCGCATATTATCTCACAATTGCGAGTCTGCATTGGCTTTCTATTCGACTGGATATCTTAGGATCAATATCCGTACTAGCTGTAGGCATCCTCGCCGCAAGTTCGGAATTCGACATCGACCCTAGCATCTCTGGCCTCGTTCTGGCATACATGATTACCGTCATGCAAATGATTCCCTGGATAGTGGTGCAGTTTGCGGAAGTAGAAAACAACATGAATTCCACGGAACGCATTCACTACTACGGCACTCAGATTGAACAGGAACAACAACAAGGCGCGCCTCGAGAGATGACCCGGCCCAGCTGGCCGGAGCTTGGTGAAATTCAATTTCTTCAAGTACAAATGCGCTACCGCCCTGAATTACCGCTGGTGCTACAGGATTTCACGCTTAACATACGTCCTGGTGAACGGCTAGGAATTGTAGGCAGAACTGGGGCTGGCAAATCTACGATTCTGACTACGCTCTTCCGCCTCGTGGAGTACGAGGGTGCAATTTACATCGATGGAGTCGACATTGCCAAGATCGGTTTCCATGATCTACGATCCAAATTGACAATCATCCCACAGGATCCAACTCTGTTCCAGGGAAGTGTTCGTGAGAACTTGGATCCGTACAATCGGCACTCTGACGACGAACTGTGGCGCGCCATGCAACAGGCTGGTCTAGTCAGCAATCCAGACCAGAAGCAGGCATACCCTGTGCAGCTTGATTCTGTCGTCGCGGTTGATGGACAAAACTTCTCTCTTGGGCAACGACAACTCCTCGCACTCGCAAGAGCCCTGGTCCGAGACTCGCGAATTATCGTTTGCGATGAAGCTACATCAGCAGTGGATTTTGAGACCGATCGACAGGTGACCGAAACCATTGCAAATTTACAGAATAAGACTATTCTGTGCATTGCTCACCGTCTGAAAACGATCATTCACTACGATCGGGTACTCGTCATGGATGCTGGACGGATAGCGGAGCTGGATACGCCTTTGAATCTTTATGATAGGGAAGGAGGCATCTTCCGCAGCATGTGCGATAAGAGTAACATTGGTCGAGAGGAAATTCGGTTCAGGCGCACGAAGAAAGAAGAGGTTAAGGTTGATGAGGAGGAGGTGAAAGTCGATGAGAAGAAGGTGAAATTTGATGACAAGAAAGTTGAGGTTGACGAAAAGGAGTTGGAAGTTGATGAGATTTCCGAGTGAAAATCTTGATGACAGGGACGCATAGCAGCTATTATTCCAGTAGTCGCTACATGAAAATGAGCGTTCAACTCCCTCACCGTTGTCATTAACGTTTGCGTTTCTTGCGTACATATATGTATGTTGGTTTGTTTCATCGCCTGTCAATGGATTATCTTGCTTTGGGAGGACGTTTCAATATTTCTGTTACTCTGTTGATATCGCGAGTGGATTCGGTTCTCAAGGATGAAATTTAATCGTTCATTATGACAATTTGTTTTTTACGAAAGTGTTACCAAAAGTGTTTTCTTCTTCGCATTCGATTGGTGTCATTAAAGTCTTATAACCCTAACGGACATGTTCGCCCCTCTAATAAATCTTTATCAGGTGTAGTAGTTGTCTCCTTCAATGTGCATTGAATCATTCAAGAGTCTCTACCTCATCTTTGTGGCAATTAGAAGCAGTTGTGGTTAACGTGGTCGAGTCTTCACTCCCTGGACGTTCAACTGGTCCCAAGTTTGGCCCACCCAGCCATAATACACTCCTAAAAGCAAGTGTTTCGTGAATTACATCTCAGCATACCCCAATTTAAAGAGGCATATGCCTCTAAACCGATCCTTTATCCTGGCAGATTTCTTTCATGTTGCCCACTCTACACAGTCTACCTTCGTATATTATAGGTGTGTTGGGATATGTAGAGTTCGCACAGCTTCATTTTCTACAGGAAATGGTTAAGCATAACGCTGAAATTGAATGAATTCAAATTGCCACCCCGATTAATTTCTCTCGTAATTATAGCTACTTAATTTCTGCTACTACGCGCTACTTACCTTGATTAGCATCACTAGGGGTTTGGTTAAGGGTTACGATGAGCTCCTACCTGCTCCAAACCCTCCTTAGCTTCCGCTTTTCTTTTCTTCCTTCTCCATATAATCACCGCAACCGTGAAAATCATAGCCAATCCGGCTGCACTGAATTAGCGAACGAATTATCTTATAAGTGAGGTTGCACTCACCAACAACACTAAGAAGAATAACAGGTATCTTCGCCCCTGGAGGGAGAACACCGACCTCTTGTGATTGTGGCTTTGGGGCTCCCAGCGTCTGAGCCGCAGGTCCTGGTAACATGGTTGATGTCGGTAAAATTTGCGGTGCTGTGACGGTTACGAACTCGGGAGTAGTAAAGATGAATACGGTACGAGTCGGTGATGGTGTTTCTTCTTTTTCTTCTCTCGACTTAGTTACCGTCATGAAGGTTGTCCTGGTAAGGGAACTGCGTGTTATAGTGGGGGCTGCTGATGGCTGAGCAGTAGGTGTCGATTGTTGTGGGATTGTCGTCGATCGACGTGGGCTCAGATCTGCTTGCACGGAAATGGTCGTAAGTGGCAACTGTGAAAGTCCGCCGTGTGATGAAGAACTGCTCTGTCCAACGCCTGGTTGGAATGTGGAACGCGCAGCGTCCGTCCTTGTGGAAAGCGACGTGGGCTTTGGAGATGATGTTGGTTTATCTTCATCGTCGTCTCGTTTTCGTTCGAGCTTTGGCGTCTGGAGGGGTAGAGGCCGACGCTGTCGACGTAACGCGAATTCCATTGTGAAAAAAGATTACGGAAGAAGGTAGGAAAACGGGAAAGGAACTGAAGACATGCTGATTGAATCATGCTAGATACTTGAACGACTGAGGCCCAAGCAGCTCGCGTACGCAACACATTTCGCGCCTCACGCTACTGGAGCCCGCGCGTAGCGTCTGCATACCACACAAGCTTCTGTCATCTTGTTTCAACCTCTGTGCCCAATCAAACAGGGGATGATTACTATCTGGACTCATCAAAGGGGTTTAATGTTTGGTTTCCGCGGATCTTCGCGGCTCTGTTGCCTTGAAACAAAGACGTAACGTAACAACTCGACTATGAAGGTTTCACCACCAACGTAGTAGCCTCCTCACATAAAGCGCTAGCTTCTTCGGCTTGGTTCACTACTGTACCTAGGCCAAGCTTCTGTTGTAATGAAACCATTACCTGCGCCACACAACCTATTTGGGAAAGATATAGTTAAATCTTCATAGTACATAGGAAGTGCTACATGTTTGAAGCATGCACTTTTGAATTGTGATACCTGTTTTGGAATGCACTTACGTATACTCACTCCTGAATCATGTTCGATTACATTTTTCTTCTAAAGCCACACGGCGGAATCCCGCGCAGCACTTCAAAGCTTGTCTTGGTATTTCCCAATTTTCCCCATTCATACTCCACGATGTCATACCGCAGTTCCTGGATCAATGCTCGTCCAAGGCTCTCTCGCCGCTTTACCACTCTCGAAGGGTGGCGAGAAGTAGGCTCCGGTTTGTACGTCGCAGGTTCCTCTCGTGTTCGCGTTTTTTCAATTCAGAATCAGTTCGACGCTGATAATTACTACAACGACCACACACGATGGACACGACCGAGCAACGCGGATTCAGTCAGCTTGCAGTCCTGGAAGAATCCGGACAGGCCCTATTCTATCGCGAACAGCGAATACAGTGAGCCTGGCGAGGTGGAAAAGAGGATTTCAGTGATGCCGGAACCGCCTTATCATATTTTCTCGAAGAAGGAGAAGTGGACATTGGTGATCATGATCGGGGTTGCGGGACTCTTCTCCGGTCTTTCGTCGAATATCTATTTCCCTGCTCTTGATGCGATAGCACAGGTAAAAAAAACACAGTCCAGGCAGGAATTCACTAGACATTCGTTGACAGCGATGTAGGATCTCAAAGTCAGCCTCAATCAGGTGTCCTTGACAATCACTTCATATTTGATTATCCAGGGCATATCCCCCCTGCTTTGGGGCTCACTTTCCGATACATTGGGACGGAGACCAATATACATCTACTCGTTTCTGACGTACATTATCGCCAACATTGGGCTAAGCTTTTCGCCAAGCTTTCTAGTGCTGCTAGTATTTAGAGGGTTACAATCGGCTGGAAGTGCTTCGACTGTAAGCATTGGTAGGTCTACATTCACTTCGCTTTCGGGATCCCATATTAACAGATAGCAGGAAACGGCGTTATTCAGGACATCACCCCACCGGCGGAGAGAGGTGGATTCATCAGTTTCTATCAAGCTAGTAAGGAGTTTCCCCTTGTGCACCAGAAAGATAAGGTACTTATAACAATGATCAGTCCGAAACTTCAGCATAGCTGTTGGTCCAGTTCTTGGGGGCCTGCTGGCAAGTTTGTTTGGTTTCAGGTGAGCTCGTCTCTTTTTCGCATCGACGAGGAAAGATTCCATATCAACAATGTGCTTGGCAGGTCTATCTTTATTTTCCTCCTCATTCTTTCGTCGCTGGTCACTATTGCCATTGTTTTCTTCCTCCCCGAAACCCTGCGTAGTATCGCTGGCAATGGCTCTCTTCGCCTTAAAGGTATTCATCAGCCTCTTATCCGCCGCTTCACAAAAGAACCACCATATATACAAGACCGTGATGACACAATTCCGCTTCCAAGAGTAACTGCAAAGACGTTCAAAGAGCCGTTACTGCTCTTGAAGGAAAAAGATATCTTGCTCAGTCTAATCTTCGGTGGGACAATTTATGCAATATGGAGCATGGTGACCTCCAGTACTACGGGCCTCTTCAAACAAATATTTCATCTGAACGAGCTCCAACTAGGGCTTGCATTCCTTCCCAACGGTATTTCAACTTCTCTTCTCCTCAATTACGATCACTCGGAACTAACTTCTCATCAAGGCCTAGGGACCATTGTCGGTTCCACCATCATCGGAAACCTTATGAATCAAGCATATCGCGACGCTGAGAACGACTACCGAACTTCTCATGACCTCCCAGCTTCCTACACCCTGCCAAAGAAGGCGGTGCCAGCAGACTTCCCCATCGAACAGGCTCGCCTGAAATACACAAAATGGATAACGGCCGTTTTCGTCGTCAGCACTTCTCTCTATGGCTTTTCGCTGTCTACTCCCGCCTTCACCTCCCGTCCTGGCTGGATCGCGGTCCCTTTAGTCCTTCAATTCTTCATCGCTGCAACATCAAACGCAGTCTTCGCAACAAACCAAACTCTTGTGTCAGACTTGTGTCCTGGCAAGGGAGCCTCGAGTACGGCAATCAATAACTTAGTCAGGTGTTCTATGGGTGCCGTCGGTGTAGCAATCATCGAACAGCTGATTGCGAGCATGGGGTCCGGTGGCGCATTTCTGGGTCTTAGCTTGGTTACAGTGGCGGTTGTGCCGCTGCTTGTGGTACAGTGGTATTGGGGTCCAGTGTGGAGGAAGGAGCGGATGGAGAAGAAAGGAAAAGAAGCTGGCTCTTGAGGATCTGGTTATACTGTGGGCTACGTGCCTTTGTAAGTTTCATGATGCTGGTCATTGACGTGAGGTACTGCGGAATATTAGCAGATGTGGCGAATATTTAACAACGTGGAAGTGCGCGGATACTAGATGTGCTCCCACCAGCAGGATTTGTTCCGCTGCGCACCGTGTCCCAGACTTTTTTCGGTCCTGATTCTAAAGCATCAGAGGCGGTGCCGTCTGATTCTCTAGCCAAAAATTCGCTGGCTTGGGCGAAGTCGTAACCAATTGTTGTGTTATAAGACCCATCTGATATTATGCGGAAATGAACTTGGTTGCCACCATCATAGGTACCCTTGGAGATGGTTGCTCGAATGACATAGGCGCCTCCGGTGAGATTGGAAGGAAGGGATACCGTAGCAGGGTTTGTTGTGATGGACGTGCCGTCAACTGAAATAGGTCCTGAACATACCGCATCATACCCCGCGATTGGAAGGCTTACCAAAGTAGGGATTCCATCAATTGACCGATATTTGACCTCTCGTACCAAGCTCATCTGGCCTGCATAGTTATCGTAATAGGGCAAGGTGTTGGCATACCCCCAATTCTTCATCCAGCCAATGGCATAAC
This sequence comes from Periconia sp. R9002, assembly GCA_023627715.1. Lineage (NCBI taxonomy): Eukaryota > Fungi > Ascomycota > Dothideomycetes > Pleosporales > Periconiaceae > Periconia > Periconia sp. R9002. The sequence continues at coordinate 104,277 of JAMAHW010000044.1, read as the reverse complement.
GACTGCCAACTTTATCCTTGGGATTCTCCCAGCTGACAGTGGCGTAAAAGTCCGGGCCTTCATCTAGCCACTGTGGGAAGCTGTTACTGGTTGTAAAATGGGTTCCGTTCCAGTTTCCGACCCAATAGACCGTGCCCGTTGTCTTTCCATGAAGATATCCATTTGCACCGGCAGCGAGGATTCAGGCACGTGCTTCGGAGTTATTGTCGAGGTCGATTTGGAAGAGATCTGGGCATCCCAGCAGACCCAAGTCAACCCCAGAGTCTATAGGCGCCAATCCCGAGACGTAGCTCCACTTTTTAAGATCCGAAGACGTATAGAACCCGATTTTGCTTCCTTCTGCGATTGTGCTGATCCAATGACCTGCTTTCTCATCCCAAATAACTTTAGGATCTCGAAACGGTGGTTTGGGGTTCGGATCAGAGCTTGGAAGTACGGGGTTTCCGTCATACGCAGTGAAAGTGTATCCGGTGTCCTTCGAATAAAAAAGAGACTGCTGTTGGATGTTGTTTTGCCCTTGAGTGACGACAACAATGACAGCGTTCTGACCAAAGCCGGCTGAGTTGTTCGTGTCAACTACAGCGCTGCCACTCCAGATGTCGCCCAATATCACGCCGTTGGAAGGGTTGGGCTGATATTTCCGGATTGTGCACCATGTTGAACTAGTAACGTGGTACCACTCTGTTCCGCCCCCTGTGGAATTGGACATATTCCAATCGGAGTTCCAAAGGTAATAGAAATGATATTCATCCCCGACAAAGAATGGACGTTGAGGGTCGTTCATCCAGTTCTTTTCAGGAGTTATATGGGAGCTCGGTTGCGTCTGACGAGCGACCAGAGGAATCATGTTGCCTAGCAGGCAGGATAACGATAATACACGAGAGTAGAAGAAGGTCCTCCATTGTGCAGAGTTGTTACTCGACATCGCGATAAATGATCAAGACGAGAGCTCACGAGGGTAATACCTGTTTGCTGGGAGATAAAAAAAAAGAGTTGAAACTGCAAGGACGAGGTTTGACAAACAGGAAGCCTTTACCATTTTTATACTAGGTGCTGTTGCTTTTATGAAGATCACAATACCTTATCCGACGGGTAGAAGAAGGCTTGAAGCAGGAGGTGTGCACGCCCCCTGAGTTGGAGAAATACCTTGAGCTATTAATTGTGGGGTATGGGATACGTTAGATTTTAGATCCACATGATGGTGAATATTAGTAGCTTTTGGTGTGGAGCACCCAGCTAGTGTAGCTGGGATCGTTTGAGCCTTACCATGTTTGGAAAGCATCACGCACACATTCAAGGACCAATTGGGATGCGGAAAAATGCGCCATGATTTCTATAGTTACTCTATGCAAAACTTTGGGATACGGCTCGCAGGCATTGGCCTTGTACGCGTACTCACTGCAGACGTCTTCTCGTCTTCCCAGCTGAAGATAATCTACATGGGAATGCCATCCAAGTGTACCCTCAGAAGCATAGATTCTTCAAGCTCTTTGCGGTGTGTCTTCAGTTCGTCCACATTCCAGTTGGCCCAGACATATTTTCCCTTGAGGAATTCGGCTTCGGGTGAAGCAATCCAAACGTTGAATTGTCCGGGAAGGTTCACTAGTGTACCAATTAGCCGGTGTTATGAGATGATAGGGGGAGGAAAGGGATCAGTACTACGAAGACACGATGGAAACGAAAAAAAGGTATGAGCTTACCGTCATCTTGACCTTCGAAGTTGGAAACTTTGTTGAGTTCAGTCTCAACTACTCCAGGTTGGATGTTGAAAACACTGAGGTCCGGATTCTCGACCTGTAAGTAATCAAACATTTTGATAGTAGCCGCCTTGAGAGACGCGTACACCCAGAAGCCCGGAACTGGATTCGTGTGCCCGAAACCCGAGCTGATGTTCAAGATCTTTGCCTTGGAAGCCCAAAAGGGCGCTATCGTTTGGATTACGTAGTACGAGCCAATCAAGTTATTCTCGATGCTCTCCCGAAGATTCTGCTCGCTGTACGTAGTGACGGCGTCTAGTGGCTTGAGAGAAGCGGCATTGTTGACGAGAACGTCGACCTTCGCGCCCCCTGCCTTTTTCGTAGCACTAGCAAACGCGGCCTCTAAAGACTGCCGCTGGCTGACATCAGCACTCTCTGTAACGACAGTCGTGGTTCCCGCTGGATTGGCTTTTCTGATTTCCTCGGCGGCGGACTGTAAGTTTGCAAGGCGACGCCCGAAGATGGCGATAACCTTGGCACCGGCCTGTGCGAAGGCGATAGCCGTGGATTTCCCGATTCCGCTGCCGCCGCCCGTGATAAAGACCACTTTACCAGCAGCACTCAGCTCGGGGCGGCTAGGCGAGATGCTAGGGTAGGGCTTGCTATGCCAAATCTTGGTGAAAGACTTGAACATTCCATTTCCTTCATAAGGCCCTTCGTAGGCAACCATCTCCGCGTGATGACAAGGGTATAAACACGAGTAAAATTCGAAATACAACGTGAGTATCTGAAATATCAAAGTAATGGTCTAGAGAGGAAATCGACCAGTTGGTGACGGTCAAAACTAATTAAATATCAATGCTCAAGTACTTATAACAGATTTAACAGAATTGAACACCAGTGTGTCTTGGAGCAGCTGAATCAGTCGCGGACCTATTGCAAATTGCGCCCGATACCGAGCCGTGAAAGTTGTTTTATCTGATGGTTCCGCGGAAGACGTTAAGCTTACAAACAGGCGATACTGACAAACACAAGCAAGACATACCACTATACATGATTAGAAAACATTTTGAGTAAGGCTACAAACTGTCAACGTGCATCTCATGGGTTAGCTGTTGAGGGGTGAAATAGGGCGATGAGGTTGCGGAGTCGGCTTTTCGCTATTATAAATTCTGAAGGATGAAGCCCATCCACAACGGTAGGGAACCGACAGGGGTGTGAAGCTGCGGAGTCGGTATTTGGTATCACATGCATCGTGAATAAAGTGCACCGTTGTTTTACAAAGTATTCTCAACTATGCCGAGTAAAAATTGTAAGCAGCGCGTCAAGAATAGAGAGAAAGCGCCACTTCACAACCGTACGGATTGTTTAGTTGCTAAGTGTCGACTTCATCGTTGTCGGGAGTAGCAACATCTGCATGATGCCTTCCTCTCAGCTGCCTTTCCGCAGCTGAGAACAGTAGGATGTGGAAGAAATATGCGAATTGTCATATTTTTTTTCCGCCCTAATCACCCTATTTTTTCATCTCTAGGGACCTTCAGCTACTTACGAAGTAAATCATTGCGGCTTGTGTGACTGAGAGATGGGCGTGATCAAAATGGGGATGTGGTCAACACAGGTGTGTAATGGAGCAAGATCTTGGCCATTCGATGCGTCTTATGTCATGCTTAAGAAAACTTGTGGAGCAGTGGCTTGAGATCCCCTAAGCACTTCTTCCGACGCCTTCAAGCAACTCGCCCGGAACGGCGATGGTCAGATCAGCCATGAGGAGTTCAGTCAGGCCTTTTCCGAGTACTACCTGAGCGTGGGCCCCAAGACTCCCGGCAACTGGCTGCTAGGTCCTGTGAATGTTTTCACTAAAAGTCAATTCTATCCGTCCGAATATCGTCCTTTGTTGTTCATCCACGGTAGTAAGGTAATTGGTGTAATAGTCACTGTGTAATATTGGAATTCCGGTATTTTCACTATAAGTGCAGCTTAAACTCTTTAATCGTTGTATCATCTAGTGCGCGAAACAAAGCGTATCATAAACAATATTTTCATTGTATATCTCGCGTGCAAGATCTTGTTGTGCATGCGTATTTGATTGGGTCAGACGACTGGGAACGCTGGGTTGAGAGGAGGCCCAAGCCATAAGCTAGCGAAGCTGCTGCATCAAAGAAAATGAGACCAGGTTCACTACACGGTTCGCAACTTGAGCTGTTTAAAAAAAAATCATCAAAAAAAGAGCCGTGATGTTAGATCGTAATATAAGTTCACATTTCATTGAAAAAAGTATTGTCATGTGAAAGATGTGAAGAAATACATTCTGGAATAGAGAACTGGGCAAGATTATATACAGTTCAGGGCATTACAGCTGCAAATTTCTCCAATATAGTCGCGCTTTGGCAACTCAAAAAGTCACTTAGGCCCATTCCCGGCTCAGAAAGTCCATCAAACATAGAGTCTCTCTGCGCATCAAACTGGGTGAACTGCCAAAGAATAAACGCAGGGCTGAGACAAACAAGCCAGCAAAGGCTCCCATCAACACATCGGCGAATATGTTCATCCCTGGGCGAGTGCCGTCAATTGGTGGCAGAAACTTCCAGCTGGCGGCAGCCCACACTATTGAGAAGATAGGGTAAATAATGAATAGCGGCATGGACCCTGGACCGTCGACGTTGAGTGCTCCTCGGATGAGCAATACAGCAGTCTCAACTCCAAGAAGGAGACACGCAGTCGCATTCCATAGGTTAAAAGTGACAAAGGCCCAGGCTCCCCACTTGCGACCTATCCACGCTGCATACCGCTGCTTGTAGTCGAATGTGAGCCCAAGGGCGGATACCCCGACCGCTATAGCACGAACGATGAGTAATGGGGCACGGTCTGAGTTATAATGAACGAACAGCCAAATGGATTGCGAAATGGGTGTGTAGACTGCGCTCCATACCCAACCCAGCCACCCGAAGGGTGTTACTGTTCGTTCAGGGAGCTTGAGCATAGATTTCCACCATCGCCCGGCCAGTAGTGTCCTCGGACGACTCATCATTGCCTCAGTGGGCATATTGGCTTCGTATTGCGGCTGCCCTTGGGCCGTGGGCTGAGTTAGATGTGCCTCATCTTCAGCCCCCTGACGCTGATAACTCGTCGCGTTGCTGTAAAATCGAAGACCTCTCGCCCTGAATGAGTTCATTGCGATGCTGTGGTACTGACTTTTTTCTGCGGCGTCAAGATCCTTCCCGGCTTTGAAGGTAATGTAGAATTCGTAGATGCCTGCAGCAAGGACACGTATAACTGCGAGCCATGCTATCCAGCCCGTGTAAAAGGCGATCCAAAATCCCGAGAACAAGCCGTTGAGTACAGAACCGATGAAAGCGCTTAGCATAGTGCTGAATGCAGAAGCGGACGGAGATAGCTCGCAAGACATGGCGAAAAGATTGAGCCGCTAACGGAGGCAGAAGAGTTTCGTCGAACGTCTTCGTGTGTGTTTAGATTTTCTACGAGAAAAAATTTCAATTTAAAAAAGAAAGGAATGCATGTTATAATGTGCAGTAACAGAGGGACTGAATATTTGGGGGCCATGATGTGGCGAAGTATCAGATTTGTGTTGCTGAGCACAGCTTGCAACTAAGCTGGCGATATCTCACTAAAAGGCGACCAGTGAGACGGGGCCTTGAGTTCAGCTGATGTTTATATGTCAGCTTTTTTTAGTTTGCCTAATAAGTAGCGAGTAGGATACACAGAATGATACCGTTTATAGCTGGGCGCCTAACCTAGCTGCATTCGACTGGTTTGCACGCTCATCGGAATGTCCATCTCTTGTTTGGGGGCGAAAAGACTCAAGATCTCCCCTACTTCTCACGTGGAACACAGTTTAAACATCCTTTATACTTCTTTCTGATGGAGTGTTGTGCGCTGTATGTGAGTTGCATGTATTTGCACATATCATTCCTTCTTTCGCAGAGGTAGGTGTTTCATCATAATATTGTGCCAGTGTTTTGGCACTAATTAAGATGCAGTACATCAGATGCCCCATTCCTTATCGCGCATCGCAGTGATGCTTGCATTGTGAGTTGGTGATATGATTTGCAGAAAGTCTACCAGCTTGTGCATGCAGATACAATGTCTCTTCCCAAAGTCGATGGAATGTGTTAGTAGTTGGAAACTGCACGGCGCATTGCCGACACGCAGTGAGACAACTATCTACATGTCAATCCTACGACATCTTCTTCGGAGATCTGAATATCTCTAAGCTAGACTTGGTTTTATTGGTCCATTTTGATCTGGTGGCTCTATATCTTTGGATACGCTAAGTACAAAGTTCTGTGGCCAGCTACATACGTACACCTGGCTGGTGGAGCTTCACTGCTGATGACGATGCAAAATATTTTTAGGATCGGCTCGTGAAGATTGAGAGCAAGTCTGGTAGCAAAAGAAGGTGTTGCCGGCATAACCAAGAATAGCGACTGCTGAATAGCTTCATTTCACGGATGAACTAACGCCATGCTTCATGTTTTTCCTCCTGCCCTGACCAGCATCGACTGCACTCGAATGAACCCCATCACCAGTTTGAAAATTCATTTGGAGTGTTATTTTACGAGGAAAAAGACATCTTATCGACACAATGGCATGATGCCTTCAGAAGCGGTAACTTTGCTTCTTTAGTCACATGCAGTATGTCCCTTGACGCGCGTTTCTCTGCATTGAGGTTGTGGGCACGGCGAATTGGTGAACACCTCAAGATAAGACGGTGGCAATGGTTTGAAACGTGAGGAGCATATGCTATGCGCATTGACGACTATGATGTAACTATGAGTACTACAGTAATCGTAATCATCTCGGTCTTCATTTTGATTGTTGATACCGTGCAGTGGTTACGTCTGAATTGGCTGGTTAGCCGACAAAGAACATATTCGGAGGGCAGGTATAGAAGGTTTCGTAGAGTTGGTTGAAGATTGGTATCCATAGGGATAGAGAAGATGACATCGCGAGGGCAAGGACATTGTGCTCGTTCAAGTTGGTTGCTTTACGATTCAAGGTCTCGCAATGAATCTTGGTGGGCTCTACCACGGTACCATTTTCGTTTGCGTACATATGTAGATCATCTTATATCTCTGTCGCTAGTCTCCCGTAGCGTGCCCATAGCCTATTATAGATCATTTTGCTTGTTCCGACACTTTTTATCTGGCGTGCAATAGTGTAAACGGGGTGACTCGACATTGTACAGATATCAGAAACATTGACGGGCTGTCCTTCTTTGCATTCTAGTGTACTCAGGTGTTTATTGAACAAGGCTGAGGCGCCTTGATGGTGCATCCGCGATCTTAGCGGCTCTGCGTTCCGCTAAGATCTCCGCTAAGATCTCTGGTAGCGAGTAGCCAATCATTAACCTTTCATTGACCATATATATTTCGCATCGGGCGTCAACTGGAGCTTGGTAGCGAATGCGTCGCTTTCAATTTCTTTCCCAAAGACTAGTTACTGGGGTGTTGGGCGTGCGGAAGTAGCCGACGTCTACTGACGTCATCGCTGCGAGTTGTTAGAAGCACTGAGAGTCGTTGTGGATAGGCTACCCATGAATGGAATTCAGGTGCTACAATGCAATTCTTCTTCATAAAATGGAAGGCTTCTGGGGTCATATTGTTATTCCACCAAAGCGGTCGACGTCTTCATGCTGTTATTTGGCTACAGGATAGTATAGTGAGGATTTGGAGGCTGCCGGCGACCAGACCGCTGTTTGGGACGCTAGTTATAGCTAACTATTACTTGGTTCCTTCTACCTCAGTACATTAACCATGGGTTATCTGTGCAAAAAGAGATGTATCGGAAATTACTGCCAACCAATACACAATCAAAAACTGATACATTCGGTACATTCTTAATGCATGACACCTTTCTATTGGCTGAATCAGAAGCGACTGGTAGGTAGATCTCGAACCGTGACCACGCTGCATCACTACACAATCGGTAGTCTCAGCAAACCTTTCCGATGTATTACCTCTCCCTTCAAATTGTACGCGTTGACATGCGACCACTTTCACAACATAAAAGAGTACGATGTGTCCTCCGTTTGTTCCATCCCTAACACACTCAATCACCAACACTCAATCACCAACACTCCCAATATTCTACGACCAGACATGCATTTTTCTATTCCTACCATTTTTCTGTTGTCCGCTCTTGTCGCCGCGGCCCCAGCTCCAGGTGAGCGCGTCATCGTTGTAATCGATGAGAAGGAAAGTTATTCTCCACAGCGAAACGTTGTTTCCCACGCAAACTATGAACTTTGTTATAGAGCATGTTGGGCGGAAGAGCCCAAATGCCGGGATAAATGGGTAAGTGTTGAGTGTTTCGGTCATATCTACACGACTAACAGCCTTAGTATCCGAAGAAATATGAAGGATGCTGGTCATGCTGCAAGGGTGCTGAAGACGACGATTAAATGACAAACTACCCAACCCTACGGGGGATACGTAGCTTGAATACAATGAGAGTTTAGGGAATCAAGGATATAATCATGGGAAATTACGAAGGATCACGGTCATTATCATGAGTTATACATATTCTTGCCATGTATAGCTACTCGCATTCTCTGACTGGAGAATAATACAACATGTCTGCAAAACAAACAAACAACGCCCACAATGTTTTAGTTACAGGATGAACTTATAAAAGATTTTACGACAGCGAAAGGTCTCGAGAAGTGACCAATGTGCGCTCAACCACCCATCAATTGCCGGATGCTATAAAGCAACTGCCCTATCAGAGTATAATGTTATTCTGCGCGGCCACGATTCAGGCTTATAGAAACCTTGATAACACAAAGCTAGCAGCTTGAGGGCAGGGTCATATCACCGATTCGACGGCTTCAGGGGTCCAACTTAACTATTACCGCCTTCACCCAGTGTCATTCATACCACAGAACGTTAAAGCCCATATTTTTAGCTTATCAGTTCGGTGATGGATATACCACAAATAACCATTACGCAGGACACGAATATGACTTTTGATGTACTGATTACTTATGAAAAACTCCCGATCTTAGTAACTTTTCCTAGGTGAATGCCCTTATGAGTCTTATGCTATATAACTGGGAGGTCAAACGACTTTGGGCCCCTGACTTCTGTCTTGAAATGCGGATCAGACTCTCATTAGAATCTGCACTTCCCATCGTCAATTGGGTATGAATGCCCGCCAAAGACGCTTGATTCGCGATAAATTTTACAAGTTCATGTACACTCTAAGCCCTGTGTTTCTGACCGAGGCATCCTCAATTTCACGATGAAGGAACTACAAAAGCCAGGTCGCCAGCAGACATAACCACAGTGCTCAAATTACCAAGAGGAGGTTATTCACATTATCTCCTTCCGAGTATTGTGATGAGGAATAAAGAAGGTGGCGTGGATTTGATGGATTTTGGTCGCCCTGGTTACCTAGGGGACCGGATTACTCCCGACATATGTGCACCACAGAAACCGATAGGCACTCACTGAATCTTCATATGAATGGATTGAAAATATTAGCTTGTACGTTAGCTTATTGGGCACAAGATCCTGCATATCCTGTTAGCTGACGTGACAGAAATATACGCTGAAAAGAAAGCTCTCTGGTTAGTTCATTAATTTTGGGTAGTCTAACCGCTGGATGACTGTTAACAGGGAATTCTTGTACCAATATCTGACAAAATGCACCACAAGTACAGAAAGAAGATATTTAGATCATTAGTAAGGGAATGTTTTAAGATAGTCACTTGTTTTGATGATTTTTGTTATTTGAACATATAGCTTGGTATCGTCCTAAGACGGTACAGTATGGCACTTAGTTGCTACTTAAAAAGATGACACCAGCGTCTTTTCACAAGACCGCGCTGACGTCGCTCTCCCGGTTCCACTCCATCCTGAACCGGTTCATCTCTCCCCAGCGCCGTTCGGCTTCTGCCCTACCCACGACCGTCTTCATCAGTGGGAGGTAATGTTGGAACCGCTCCCAATGCAGGATCAGGGGCACGTGAGCAGTTTGGTCGCGACCGCGGGGGTTGGCGCCGTTAAACCAAAAGCAACGACCCTGGCCAATGGCGCCTAGAGCGTCAAGACGATCAGCGTCCTGAACGAATGCATGCTCTGGATGAGCCTTGATAAATTCTAAGATAAGCGTCGGGTCTTCAGAAGTATATTCGGCCGTGAAGGACACGTTCACGGCGAGCAGGGCCACTTTCCTCGCCAGTTCTGGAGTCGCGCCGCATTGTACGAGTAGCGCTTCGACGACTTGCTCTTGGGTCTTGCCTGGTTCGAGGTACTTGCTCTCCCCGACGTCATGGCACATCGCGCCGAGATACATGGCGACGATGTTGAAACCAGAAGCGATAAGAGGTGAGTTGCGCGCCTTTTCTGCCTGATACAACTTGTGGGCGTTGTTAACTACACGCTGAACGTGCTCATAGTCATGACTGGCATCGTACCGCGGCTGGTACATGTAAGCGCGCACTGCCTCGTTCACAGCGACAAACATTTCCCGATCCTTTATTGGGATGTTCAGAGCTTCCACATTGAACAAACGCTGGCTGCGTGCCCATGAAGAATCTCCATACCCCCCGGGAAGTTGCGGATCAGGGGCGTTGGGTGAGGAGAGAGGGTTGTGACTGTCGGTAGATGCCCAGAGGGCAGGAAGCTCCTGCATGAACTTGGTTAGACGGGCGAACATCCTTGTTGGTGTTTTTTTGTTGTTCTCGTCTTCCTTGCTTCGTTGTGTTAGAAATTGTCTGATTGACTGAATAAATAATTGCAATATGGAAAAGGGTATTATATACTTTTTAAGGCTTTGCAGAGACGATCGTTGTCTTTTCCCTACGTCGCCTACTATTGTCATTGTTTATATACATCTTCATTGTGAAGTGAAAGTTGTAGGTGAATGTGTACTTGGCCAAACACGGCATTTTCCGGCTTGGGGTTTGTTTGTTTCATATGACATTGCAAGATACAATTGGTTTCCAGCCCTGAAGGTTGTGTGAGTCGACACTTGTGGCAAGAACATGATGTGCCCCAACGCAGCATTCGCCCGATTCTGCTGCGCGCTGTCTACTACATTGAGAAACTGGATTCCTCCGTCGAGGATAAGGATACCACCTTTTCACAGTCACTAACACATAGTCAGAAAATCTCTGTAAACCGAAAAAAAGAAATTCGCAAACAATGTTCAAGTAATCTCTCGCAAAAGTGACTGAGTAGGTCCTGTGAATGCGTCGCCGAGGGCTATTGAGGATACACTCACTATTAGTGTCGTGTTTGTACATTTAAATAATAAGAGAAGAAAATAATGCAGGATCAGCAAATTCAATAAAGAATTTGCGGTTAATGTTCGACATATACAGTCAATAACGACTTAGATAATGGCACAGAACCGAAAAAGGCGTGCGTAGCCGTGCTGGCGAGCTTTTGGAAAATTAACTGAATTATGAAAGCGCAATAGCATCTTGAAATAGGCATGTGTGCATATGAATGAATTCATTAACCTCGAATGTGTGGAACTACCTCAACCGCATGTGACAGAGACATTGCAAGTAGAAGGAAATTGAAGTAAGGGAATCACATTGAGTTACGACCTAGGTGGGCAATGGAGTATATATGTCCCATTCATGGAGGGCAAACGCTCTGTCTTGATGCCGAACGCTCTGTCCCGAAAGCAAACTTAGAGAAGGCCAAACAAAACACTGTGCAATAAGCAAACAATGATCACGTGACACGTCCCTATAACCAATCCATGGTCAACCAACCATTGCGGTCCTCATAACGGTTGACGGCCGTCAGCTTGCTTGAGGCTGGGAAAGGAGTTCGTTACCTAAGCTGAGAGTACGGAAGAAAAGCTTCTCAAAGTCTGCATGATAAATCGGACAGTCCTAGCACACCCAAGGCCTAAGGCGCTAGAATTTATTAATAAGCCCAAAACTATTGAAAGAGGATTTTCTGGGTCGTTAATATGGGAATGTTTCAAGACAGTCGCACGCTTTAGATGGTTTGCAAACGCGCGGCCAGTGCTTCTCTAGGGTTGTTTCATCTTACCAGCCTCTTCAATCAATCTGCAGTACAGCAAATAAAGCCCCCAAATAATCTCCCCACAGCTTCGATGCACCGAAGCACCATTATTTCCCTCGTTGGTGGCGTCTGACAGCGCGGTGGCAGTTTTTTGGCGGATGCATAGCGGTTATGCGCTCTGTTTCATGTTCATGCGCAGGGATGCGTGTTTCGGGTAAAAGTATAGTACCCATATACCATGAACATGACGGCACCAAGCGCAAAGCAGCCGCAGACATCGACCACCACGCATTGGCTTTTCGGGAGTTTGATATACCACCGTGTATTGTTTCCTCATCAAAGCAACGTTAGCCGGATTCATCCGCATGATGCCAGGCATCGCGTTGGGTCGATGACGTTTATGGAACGAAATCCCCATGCTCTGTTTTCTTCGACGCGACGAATCACTCGTCCCGATCGACCCTCTGCGGCTGGTCCACTTGGCTATTGCGTTGTTTCATTTACATACGATATCTCACCACATCCTAACCATAATCTTGTTCAACCCGTATCCACCTCCCTGTGTCATCTATCAATCGCTGGCAAATCTGACAAGTAAATTTGTGTGTACTGGAAAGGGGAAATAAGAAGAGTAAGAATGCATATAAGAACTCACAGCCATGCGCTCGAATCCAAGTCTTTTTTCACCACCTCCATCGGTTCCATTCTCTTCCTTCTTCTTTGACAGGAGTGAGCTAGTCTCTCATTTTCAACTATCATTTCTACATTCGTTCAATCCTTCAATAACCATTTGTTCTTCAGTGTTTACTCTACGCCATGAAGTTCTCCAGCTGTCTTGCCAGCTTCGTGGCCGCCTCTGGCATCCTGGCGGCTCCCCTCTCTGAGCCTGCCGAGGTTCTTTCTGTCGAGAGGCGCCAGTTCTTCGGTGGTGGCCAACAGGGCGGCGGTCAACAAGGCGGAGGCCAGCAATTCGGTGGAGGACAACAGGGCGGAGGCCAACAGTTTGGTCAGCCCGGTGGAAACCAACAAGGTGGAGGCCAGCAGTTTGGTCAACCTACCGGAGGCCAACAAGGTGGTCAACAAGGTGGTCAACAAGGCGGTGGTCAACAATTTGGCCAGCCTAGCGGAGGTCAACAGGGTGGAGGCCAGCAGTTTGGTCAGCCCGGTGGAGGCCAACAAGGAGGTGGTCAACAAGGAGGTGGCCAGCAAAGTGGACAACCTTCCACTGGGCAACCCACAACCGGTCAACCTTCTACAGGTCAACCCACTACAGGTCAACCCACTACAGGTCAACCCACTACAGGCCAGCCAACAACTGGACAACCCACTACCGGATCTCCCACGACCGGCGCCCCCAGCACAGGCGGAAACTCAACAAGCGGCGGCAGCACCAGCAGCGGCGGCGGAGGCGCTCTCGACTACAAGCAAAACTACAACGGCGCATCCGCCAACTTCCAAGGCGACCTCTCCACCGGCAAATTCTCCGCCAAATGGAACGGCAACACCGACGTCGTCGTAGGCCTCGGCTGGAAAACCGGATCCGCCCGCACCGTCACCTTCTCCGGCGACTACACCGCGTCCGGCTCGGGCTCCTACCTCGCCCTCTACGGCTGGATCAACTCCCCCCAGGCCGAATACTACGTCGTCGAGTCGTACGGCAGCTTCGACCCTTGCTCATCCCCCGCGAAGAAGATCGGCACGCTTGAGGCGGACGGCGGGAGTTATACCATGTGCACGAGTGAGCGCGTCAATCAGCCGTCGATTACGGGGACGAGCACGTTCACCCAGTATTGGTCGGTGCGGACGCAGAAGAGGACGTCTGGATCGATTGATACGGGGAAGCATTTTGAGGCGTGGGCGAAGAGCGGGTTTGGCAATAAGGATTTTAATTATATGGTCATGGCGGTGGAGGCGTTTTCGGGGAGTGGGTCGGCGAGTGTTACTGTTTCTTGAGGGGGTGGCGTGAAGGGTTGTGGGTCATCGCGGGTTAGGGGTATGATTGATTTTATGGGGCGGCGAGGAGGATGGGGTGGGTGTTCGGTTGGCGCAACAGAAACTTATTTGGCTCTACGATTCTTCGCTTCTTTATTCTCTTCTAGATAGGACGCGCATCATCGCGATGTATGTGTCACTCTTTGCTCAATGAAAAGCCTGCAAGCAGGTCATTGTTTCCAAGTTACCATTTTTGATCTTCGATTTTGTTTCATTTGATTGATTTCTGAGCATACGATGATTTTGTTTTCTCATCACAGTCCCCAGGGTAGGAATTAGCGATGTGAAGGTGTCGACTGGGAGTAATCTTGTACGTATTGCAGGTTGAGGTCTAGACTTTGGCAGCAGTATGTTAACTATCGTGAAATAATACTTTGCTTAAAGCTATACCGAGCTAATAACTATATAAAGTATAAGTGGTTGAGTGCAATTCACCCACATCGTGGTTATTCTCACGCAAACCCATATCTCCTGATGAATCTCATACAACAGTGGGTGCCTACAAAACACTGCTCCCACAACGCGACTTATAGCATAAGTAGAGAGATATAAATTCTGCAAAGTCGGTCTAGGAAAGTGCTAACAACGTAATATAGTTTCGTGATAGAAGATTGATAATTATTTTTCAGGCCACTTAATGATATTTTGCATCCAAACTGTCGAATTAAGGATTACTAAGCTAAGACCTCGCGCGCGCTAAAGATTGCAGTGAATCGTGGGTGACCGGAGAGTCAAACAAAATTATTTCCAAATACGGTGTCATGGAAGCAGATTATTGGTGTAAATGGTATGTGGTGTTATGTTAATCCATCGGGAAATGTTGAAGAAATTAATGCCTTTGCAAACGGTAGGTCCTGTAAAACATGCAAAAATTGACCGTATATAGCCTAAACAGTTCCATGCCCAATTAAGTCTTTATCACAATAAGATTGCGACATATGTGTCTATCCCGATTAGGTGATAAGTTGCCTCGTTTCGATCGACAAACAGTACCTAAACCACCTCATGCGCCATTACCGGTTTGGCACTAACCGTGTACACCAACCTATCCGTCCAGAAATGCGAAAACTGAGCCTGTAATGCAGGAATCGCGCTGTACACAACACCAACCACTGGAAAGAGAACCCTCTCTGCGATGTACTTGAGCTGCAGCGGGTGGCGGTAGGCAAACAACGCATCAACCTGCGCTTCTTGCATGTCCCGAGTCCGAGTGTTGACGCAAATACTGTGATAACTGTCGTATAAGCTGAACGCAATCTGCATAACTATGAAGGAGACATTTCGGATTGTAGTTGTGACGCCGAATGTCCAAAGAAGAAGAGGGTGGATGTGACGGTGGGGTACGATGGTGGAATACAGTGCCGAGGAGAGAAGGATGAAGATGAAGTGGGTGGGCAACATATGAGCTTCCCAGAGGAGGTGGAACAGGGCTATGTTGGAGAATTTGAATCTGCTTGCTTGCAACGCCCGACGAACGGCGTAGCCGGTATCGAGGGAACCCCACATGTGCCTGAGTGCTTGACGGTAACGCGCGCGGAGAGTGTCCAAGGTTCGAAGAAAGCCCTTTGGTCGTGCCGAAGATATGTTGCACTGACTGGCCGCACTGTACACTGGTTTGGTGACGATACGACCGTTGCTACTGAAGTACGACTTAAGGAGCATGTGCATATCTTCGCCAATGGCAGTTGGGTCACCGTCCCAGCCACCTACCTCTTCGGCAAAAGTCAGTGGCAGCGAGTACACTGAAGTTGGTATGTGGACTGGTGCCAGAGGACTGTAGCCTGCTAGACCAGCTGCACCCCAGAGTACGTCCGCAACGCGCACCAAAATAGGAGTCTCATTGGCGTTGCGATCAAAAATGATGGGACACACGTATAAAGCATATGCGGAGTCGATGCTAGTAAGATGCATGCGACGGATTTCAGTGAAGTAGTCTTGCAAGAGGTGGGTATCGGCTAGAAAAGGGTCAGTTCAGGGTCAGGCATGGAGAAACAAAATGCTCACAGTCAATGACCGTAATAATGACATGTTCTTTGTTCTCGTCCGAGCGATGTTGCTGGAAGATCTCACGAGCGGCAAAGGCAACGTTGGAGCTCTTCCCTGCAATCTCACCGGGCAGATTTGCTGGGTGAAATGTCGCGTGAATGTCGAGGAAACTGCTCTGGAAAGAAGCGATAAGAGATGCAGCCTTTGATTGAGAGCTAGCTTCTTTTTGCTCCATGGCCAGGTACATCTTTCCGATGCAAAGTCAGTGCATTGAAAGGAGGCACGTGAGCACGCATAAACCAACCTTGTAGTGTTTAGCCGCTCGTGGATGGGAAGCAAGAACGGCAAGCGTGTCACCCAGCGTTTCCAAGTCTTCCCCGTAGTTTGGCAAGATTATGGCATGGGTAACTTCAGTGACAGGGGCAGCTGTCAAAGGATCGGCCATTTTGAGCGGAACCACCTCGGAGACCTGAACAGGAATATTGTCCAAAGAATCATCGTCTGAGGATGGAAGTTCAAGATCTTTCTGTCGACGTTGGAGCGTTTGTCTGGTCTTGCGCTTGACCAGCCAGATGGAGAAGGACAGTCTGGTGGCAAAGAGCAGCGTGTCCAAGTGAACGACGAGCGAGTAGAAGATGAAAATCGCCTGCGAAGCGCGTAATTTGCGATTCTGTTCATCGGTATTGATTCGCGGAGCTTCAGTGATTCGCTCGGGGTCGTGACGCTGGCAACTGGGGCACAGTCCGGGCGGAAATGGTGCATACCAGTTGATGTCGCCAAAGGCGCAGATGACTAGCACAACCAGCAGGAGCGTAGTTATTCCTGGCAGGCATCTTGATAGCCAGGTAAACATGGCTCACTTGGAATTGAGAGGGGTAGAAAGGGAAAAAAGGTCAATCGCGGAGTGGAAAATAGGAGCACGCGCGCACGAGGGGTTTATTTACATGCTGTAGCACGAGCACGAGCACAAACACAAGTGGCACGGTGTGCATACTTGGACTTGGGGGTGTGACCATGACTGAAGTAGATGCGGACATGGCGAATAGAGCAAAGATGGAGTAGAGCCGAGCGAATTGAGGGACGGGAAAGACGCAACGTGGCTGTCAAATTGGTGATGCAGCGGGCAGGTGATGAGATGCAGCGGAAATGTCTTGTAGCGGAATAAATCATCATGGGAGCAGCCAGGGTGGGATAGATTGTGGGTGAAAGGAGAAAACGAGGTGGGCGTGGTGTTGAGGTTGACATGGTGGCGGCGGTGAGCCAATCAGAGGCCAGAACGCCAACACACGCAAGGGCCATGGGCTCTTCTCGCTCCCGCTTCTGTTCAGCTGTATATGTGGTATCAATACAGTTCGTATACGTTTTTTTAAACGTAAATAACAAGCTAGAAACAAATCTAGAGATAAGATACGCTGTAGTCCTGTATGTGGGCATTCTGGGGATCCTCTGCAGCCTCTTCTACAGTACACCCGCGTACTTACATGTATGTACATTATATGTCGACAAGATCACCCTGTTCCTTTATTACTTTTGTATTCCTCAATTATATCAGAGTAAATACTAAGTAAATCTATAATACAGGATGTTTTTATCGGTAGAAAGAAATACAAGCTATACATGCATACACATGTACATATGTACCTATGTATTTGGCTACATGTTGCAGTCACGTGCATCTGTACTTTATGTACATAACCAAAAAATACAAACATTTATTTTATACAGATTCCATCTATAGTTCATACATACATAACAAAAGCTACTAATATCGTATCGTAACATCCCGCTATGGCCTCATATGCCTTGGGTATCCTCATCAGCTTCCCGCCTCTTTTCCTCTGTTGTGTGACTTTCGCTCCACCTACCGCGTCTACCTCAAATCCTCTTCTCCCCCCTGACCGATATCACAGATACAAATCCTCTCACATGAGACAAAAACCGGCATTCATGTCGTTATCAGCGCCCCAAGCCAAGTCTCTGCAGGGCGCCTATCCTAAAGTCCCACCTCACCGTCTGCCAGTCGTCCATGACCAAGCCATAGCTCTCTGACTCGTTGCCCGCTGGTTTGCGCGGGTTCAGCGCCCAGTACCCCCACTGCGCCTCCGTCTCTTCCAGGAACCGCATCAGGTGATTCCAGTAGTTCCCGTCGCCCTTCTTCGGGTCGTGTCCTACACCAAACTCCCCCACCCACACGGGTGCGATGTCTCGCTCCAGAAGATATGCCCAGTTTTTCCTCATGGCTTTTGCGAACTTTTCATAGCTGCTCCGCGAGTACGGTGACAATTCTCCCCATCCCGACCAGCTGTATACGTGGGCCGAGTACACAACCTGCCCAGGCCGAGAGAGTCGAACAGGCCGGTCCTCGACGCCTGAAAGGTCGTTGGCCGACAAGAGTCCTTCGACAAACATGATCCAGTCCGGGTTGATGGCCAGTAGTCGTTCACCTGCTCTTTCTGCTGCTAATGCCCATGCTTCCCAACTCATCGTGCCCCATAGTCCGCGTACCTCGTTGCGAAGGTCCGCGCCCATGACGAGCGAGTTGTTGGCGAGCGGTCTCATGACCGTCTCCCAGTTCTCGATCCACTCCTCTTCAGACTGACGAACCCTACAGATGGGCCCGAGCCAGTCGTTCGCCCAGCTCGTATCACACAAGTTGGCACCACAACACCACGTCGACTGTGTGATGTGATTGTTGGGGATGACAAACAGTCCTTCCTTGGTCAGGCTGTCCACCACAGCGTGATAAACATCGAGCGCCCGCGCTTCCTGTACCTCCGCAACCAGATCCGAGTTTGCCGTGAGCAGCGCGCGAGACACCCACGGGTTGCGCCGCACCATCTCGTCCGAGTACGGCAAACGAACGCTGTTGAAACCCATGCGCCGAATCAACCGTGCGATCTCGTCTCGATGGCGGATGTCCAAACCACCGGGCACAAAGTCAATGTCACTGGCACCGTACCAGTTGATCGACTTGAGCCGGATGCTTGCATTCCGCGCATCTAGCAAATCTCGTCCTTGCGTTCGGAACGGAAGCTCATAAACAGGCAAGGAAAGATTGGGTAGATTGATTGAAGATACTTGCCCTGTGGGTAAGAATTTGGGAATGTGGACATTCTGTGGCACGCTTGGGAATCGCACCCAGAGCACAATGATGAAGATAGTAGGCATACTCACAAGCAATGCCCGTCGGGCGAGGGAACTGAAATGTAACTTCATCATCATGCGTACCTTTCTTTAAAAAATGATAGTAGGAGAAGTTTTTGTAGAAATGTAAGACCATTTTGCACCGCCTTGTGGAATCGGGTAGCCCGGAAGTCGCAACCCCCTTGGCATTCCATATACATCATTGATGTATATTATGTAAGAAGCATGATGACCATCTACATATTTCTGCGCACCTCAACCGTTGAGAAAAATCATTAACATCTATCGGTCTGCTTCTAATCACAATCCATTCAATAAAATGCATAACCGCAAAACTCCTTCCAACAAATCCTCAAACAAACAGGGTATCACGAGACCAATTCACCCCTCTCCTCCTCGCCCCCACTACCAACCAACCCTCCATCAAAAACCCACCCACCCCATCAAGCCCCCAACCTCGTCCTCAAAAAACACGTAAACCCATTTCCTGGACAAACCTCCGTGCGATTCAACTCCTTCGTAACCGGACCCGTCGGCCCATCCACATACCTCGCGACAATCCCATGCACGGGATTCAACACCTGCCGATGATCCCAGGCTCGATACTGTTTATCGCCCCAGTGGCCCGTGTAATTCAACCAGCCGACCGGATACGAGGGGTCGTAGGGCGCGAAGGTTCCGTTGGAGTAAGAGTAGAAGTAGGCGGATGCGATGGGGTCCCAGAGGGGTCCTTCGTCGGTGAAGTCCATGAGGAGGCCGTTGATGGGGAGGTTGAGTTGGGGGAGGGTGTGTTCGTGTTCGCCTGAGATGGCGTAGTTTGCGTGGGTGCCGTTTGCGCTGTAGGATATTGGCTGTTGTTGGGAGGGGGGTTAGGATGGGGTTGTTCATGAGGTGATTTACGTCTCGCGAGAAAGAGAAAGTCAGGTGTGTCTTGAAAATGTACTATGAAAGGAAGTGGGCGAAAAAGAAGGGTGCATGAAGGAGGAAAGGATACGCACACGTTTCCCGCACTTCTGAACCGTCTTCCATTCGAACGCTTGGCCGTTGGTGTGCTGCGAGTACCACATCGCAGTCGGGACACCATGTTCAAATCGAATCATGTTATGTTCCCTTCCAAAAAAAAATCAGCACACACGAACCCGCAAGAACCATCGAGCCAAAAAAAGGCCATACGTACCAATCACCAATATGATTCCCAATATCCCACCTAGGAACCTGCGCAACCAATCCCGCCCTACATGCCTAATCAGCAAACAAACAGTCCACACCCTCAATCTTCGTCATCAGCCCTACCAATTAAAAGCGTAAAAATACATATAAAACGCATCCACAACACCATCCCCATGGTCAGTCGTAATCACCGCGCTCGAAACAGCCGACTCTGTTTTCCCACACGTGTTGGGTTCGACGCCGAGGAGCCAGGTTGGGTGCGTGGTTACGTCGACTTTGGTTTTGAGGTAGACGTGTTGTTCCCCGTAGGCGTTGAGGTGGTCGAGGTTGTCGAGGGTGTAGGTTCCTGGGATTGGAGTGTAGTCGGTGTGAGGTTGTGTGTTGAGGAGCTGCGCGCCGATGTCTGAGGGGCGGTAGGGGTCTTGGGAGTGGAGGTAGACGAGGGGAGCTGTGGGGGTTGTGAGTATGGGTTGGAATTGCAGTTTTTCAAGATGGTGGAGTTTGGATAGGTGGGGAGGAAGTGAGGGGGAAAATAGTTCTTGTGGTTATAATCATACGCAAAAAAATACTCACCATGCTCGAGTACATAAGATGGAACGGAACCAATATCGATCGGTTTTGACGATGGGATGGGTGTTGCATGTACGAGTATCCTGCTGCTCAACCCGATCATCCAAATAGAGTGTCGCATTTTGGCTGGAGACGGCGGGTGGACAATCGCATATTCTAACACTCGTTTCAACACATACAAGATTTTGTTCTAGCAAATATTACCACCTACCTTGAGAGAAATAGTCAGTGAAGCAATAAATAACGACTAGTTCCGCCGTCTCTACCCAGCTCAACTCGGCACAGCTTCATATGAAGACAACAACTACATATACCTACCCTTACACAAGGTACAGGCGCAGGTGCAGGGTCGTGCATATGCATACATATGTTCGTTCCTAGCACCCGCATGACAGCATCCTCGCCGTTGCAACGCCAACAGATCTGCCTCAGATAACGCATGATCAAAGCCTCTGCAAGGCGTGGAGGCACGATTCGCCGAGATGCAGCCGCGTGTGAATGGGCCCATGCAGGGTCGTGTACCTTTTGGCTTGTCGCTTGAACCACGCCTCGGTTGTTGCTGTTCCTATTGGATCGCCAAACGAACGGGGGAGGTTAGGGAACTTGAATGTAAGAGTGGGTGAATGACTTGAGGAGTTTTTGCTCAACAAAATGGGTTTTGAGAGTGGGAGTATATTAATAATTCGGGTGGAGGGTTTGAGGGAAGTTGGCTGCTTTGTTGGCGCTGTACGCGCCTAGGTGATGTCCAGGTTACCTTGAGTTATTGCAGCTTCATTTCAGTGGGATGTTTTGCGTTCAAAACTTGTTCAAATGCTGCATAGTTAATTTTCATGGAAATCCTATTAACTTGCGATACCTGGCAAATGGCCACATTTATTCATTCTCGAAAAGACTTTTCGGCAAATGCATAAATCCTACTTGTTGACTTGTTCAAAAAAGAGTGGCTTCACGTGAACCATATACTAGGTATCTCTCAGAGTCCGTCGCCCCCGTCTGATAAAACAGGAAAATTCTCCGACCTCAACATGACCCTTCACCTGCGCCTCATATGCCCTCCACACTTATGTGACTAGGCTGTCACGTGATCCCTCAGACACCAGCCACATCCCAGTGTATATACAAATGTACATATAGGTATGTACCTACATATACACATATAGTTAGGAAAACTCTCTGCATCATCTTGAGTTTCTTCAAACTAATTCTACTGTTGAAAGTTGTTATTCCATGATCTCGGCAAGGGTACATATCCTGAAGGTGCGCTGACACCTCTTACTTGAGGGATGTACAAAAGGTATTGAACAGATGATGTCCTCTCCAACAAAAGGGCACTTAACCGAACTCCTGACCATACTCTCCTTAAAATACCTTCGCCATTATCTTATCTTTCAGTGTCGTCGGTACTGATTCCCGCTCTTGCTGATAGTACTCGGTGAGCGACTCAAAAAACTCCAAGCCAGATGTCAGGTCGACGTCCTTGCCCCGCCGGAACGGAGTGCGTTTGATAATCTTCCATCCCAGACCGATCCCACCAGCGAGAGCAATAATGCCGTAGTTGAAGATAAATGTCGCGACATTCCAGTTTCCCTTTACGAATACTGCGTAACCTTGGAACCTGTGTGAGGAAGACATCGTCAGCGACTAGCAACAAGATGATAGAGAAGGAAGCATACCACAGGAATGTAAAAGCCCAGAAAAGAGCCCAGTACCCAGCGTAAGGCTGGAAACGAGATGGGCAAGGCAAAAACGTCTTTCTATCGACACCTTGTACTTTCATGGCGTGATTGAAACGCACCCAGGTAATCGCCATAACCGTCCAGTTAAACATAGTAGCCGCGGTACAGAAGCTCAGAATCCAATTTAGGACCTTCGCACTACCCGAACCCAACGCGAGGTACGCGAGGCACGCCAATGTCATGACAACACAAACGGCCAGGTAGGGTACACCGTGCTTGTTAAGTCTGCGAAGGACCTTGGGAGCTTGGCCTTCGATAGCCAAAGCATGAAGCGCTCGCGACGCATTGAACGTGTACGCATTCCCTGCTGATATGATTGTAGTGATGAGGGCCGCATTGACGATGGAAGGCAACACGGGGATTTTCAAGCGCTCCATGGCGATGACATAGGGGGACGCGCCGGCATATGTATGCGACCCATTCGTCAGCGTCGCATCGTTGTAGGGGACAAGAATCCCAACACAAATCGCGCCTCCGATGAAGAAGATCAACAGCCGGGAAACAATCGTCTTAAATGCCCGTGGCACCGTGCGCCGGGGGTCCCTCGCCTCCCCCGCAATCATAGATATATATTCCGGACCCCCCATGCAGAACCCCGCGACATTAACGGCATTGACAAACGACATGAGCCGATGCGAATCGTCCTTCCCAGCCCACACCCCTGGGTCCCGCCAGTGCCGGAACCCGAACCGATCGTGAAGCGGGTTGCCCCCGAGCATAGCAATAAATGTAAATAGGATCAAGCCTGTAGCGAGCAGGATTTTCCCGAGCGCAAGCCAGAACTCGGCTTCGCCGAAGAGGTCGGCGCGGTAGACGTTGATGGCGAGGTAGAAGATGAGAGATACGGTGATGAGGATTGCGGGGGATTGGTCGTAGCCCCAGTACTGGACGAGCGTGTTGATGACGGTGGCTTCGAAGATTACGTAGGATGTCATGGCGAACTGAATGTTTGGTGTTTAGTGGGATGTAGAGAGGGAGGGTTGGAGGTAGAGAATTACGAAATGGTTCCAAGCTACTGCTACACCGAGAGCGGGATCTACCATGCGGCCAGCTAATCGCATGAATGAACCGTCGAGGGGGTACAATGTGACAATCTCCATCTCTATATTCGAACATTAGTACGTGTTTGCTGTTATTTGTTGAAAGTTTGTACACACGACATTGAGCGATGCTGAAAACGACCGTGGCCCAGAAGATGAATCCGAGGAGTAAGCAG
The DNA here is from genome assembly GCA_023627715.1 of Periconia sp. R9002. NCBI lineage: Eukaryota > Fungi > Ascomycota > Dothideomycetes > Pleosporales > Periconiaceae > Periconia > Periconia sp. R9002. The sequence goes on along the minus strand of JAMAHW010000044.1, from coordinate 80,759 downwards.
AGAGGGCCGGACAGGACACCAGAACCGATGGCGACGAATAGAGCTGCGCCGATTGAGCCCGCCATTGCGGTGAGTTGGATCTGGCGGGGATTCAGCTTGCGGTGATTGACGGCATCTTTGATGGATGCTTCGAGTTGGTTAGACGGGCTGCTGGCGTCTGAGGCTTCGCCGGTGAGGACTTCGACGGAATCGTCAACCTGGTATTGTCCCAGTACGTTAGTATAATGGAATCAGACCTGGGAAGGAGAGAATATAGTAAGAAAAGGACTTTAGAACCATACCTCAGGTGTCTTTTTCGCACCACTACCTTCACTGCCATGGTCGTTTGGGATTATGTGACTCTGCATTGCGATATCGAAATACTTCGCAACCTGGATGCACGCACACTTGTATGGCGTGAGACTCCCATGATTTATACATGTTCTCCAAGTCTGATAGTCGTATCGCCACTGCCCCCTTCCACAGGCACGCGAGTACAATCTACACCAGCCCACCCGGTGAAGGCCCGACACTATGCGATCCGGGGAAACAGTGGAGAGCATTCATACCCCAGTCGATAAGCATAGCAACCATGCTTCTTCTGGTAACTTTTACAGTTGGACCCTTCCATTGGGTTGCCATTCAGGGGGCTTATCTCGCGTGACTTGGTCACTGCTAGCGCCGGGTACATGTCGAGATTACCGTTTCGGGTAATTTTGCCTTTTGACGACGAGGGAAAGCAGCAATCATCGTGCAAGCATGTGTTCATAAGCAGACGCGGTAATGATGGACTCCACTTTTGAGACCCGCCTCCGAGTTGTTGATACGGCCTTATCTTAACCCCGCAGACGGGGTCTCGGAAAGGTGACGGGTGGGTACTCGATAAGGCGGAGGGTTGAATGATTGAGATCAGTGACATGAAATGCTGAACCTGGTTTGAGAGGATTGTGCCGATGATATGCGCACATGCGACGACTATTAGTAGCTCTTCGACGACTTGTACTGTTGGTTGAAACAAGCATATTCTTCCTGAACATCATGGCACCATCTCTCGTTACCATCGACGCCTCGGAGCCTCTGGAGAAGATCAACGAAGTCATCGAACGAGATGGCGGAGTCATCGTGGCCAATTTTCTTTCTTCAGACCTGCTGAAGGAGTCGATGGAAGCCAGTAAGCCAGCTTTCCTCCCCTCTAGTTCTATACCCAAAGATTAACACCACCCAGTCGAGCCCTTCATGGCAGGTCGCAAAACCTGGGACTCCAAAGCAACACACGAGGAACTCGGCGCCGAATTCTTCCCCGAGGGCTCACAGCGCGTCTACGGCCTTCTCGGGAAAATGCCAACTCAACTCACAAAAATCATGCGTCTACCAGTATGGCAGGGCATCATGGCCCGGTTCCTCAACGACGAGTACTCTTCCTACACAGGGGAGACTCTCGTGCCCCAGAAGAGCGGATACATGCTAGCTTCAACAGCTGCCTTACGGCTCGTCCCCGGGGCCAAAAAGCAGCCCCTCCACCGCGACCAGATCGCCTACCAGGTCCGCCCCGATGCCTCGAATCCGCTCTTCACTCCCATGGTCGGGTGCCTGATCGCAGGTTCGAAATGCACGTTCAAAAACGGCGCTACGGCTGTGATCCCTGGGTCGCATCTGTGGCCCCCGACGAGAGCCCCCAAGGTCGAGGAATGCAGGTACGCGGAGATGGAGCCCGGCTCTGCGCTCTTCACGCTGGGATCGACGTATCACGGTGCTGGAGAGAATATCAGCGATGCGACGGATCCTGATGCTTTGAGGACGCTGTTTGCCGTGTTTGGACAGAGGGATTACTACAGGCAGGACCAGGAAGAAGTGTTGTCGACGCCTTTGCATATCGCGCGGAGTTTGCCTGAGGATATTCAAAGACTGGCTGGGTATTACAAGGCGGTGGGAGGGGTGGGGTATGTAGAGGACCACCAGAGTCCCATTGAGTTCTTGCATAAGGAAGATATTGGGATTGGGAAGTTGGGACCTGCGGCTCAGCTTGCAGTGTGAATAATCGATTCTTTTCTCCCTCGTTCGCAAGCTTGACGGTTGTTTAGTGCGACTGTGAAATCGAGGCTTTTAGTTTTACGGTGCATATGAAATTCAAGTGATATCCGACTCGCAAACCAGCTTATTAGAGCTCGTTTCACAGTATTATGCTTCGTTGCTGGCCTCACTCTTGTGAACAATTCGCGAGCTGATCAAAGCTACTATTAATGATCCTCTGTGTAAGATATGAAATATTGTCGAAATTTTGCAATCGACATATGAGCAAAGATGAGTCATTATGGTGAATACATTCCACTAGCTTTCAACTTTCAACCTGATCCAACAGTGAACATACTTCATAAGCAAGTGGTCACACTAAGCCAATCATTCGTTACTTTACTTATGTTTAATCTTAACGGTGGGATATTTCATGAAGTCATTCACTAAGGTCGAGATCCGTTACGCCCGTGTTGCACTCTCAGTATTGTTTGTTGGCTCTTTTTTTTCTAAATCATTTTTGAGCAAAAACTTGCTTGCTCGGGTGAGGGGGAATGGATGGTGCTCCAATGCAATTTCAATTCATCAAAATTGGCCCAGAAAGAGTCTAATATTGACAGCGGTGAGCTTAGCAGAGGTTCCAATCACGTCGACTACCTCTTGAGCTGCATTGTAGTGTCCTCAATCACCTCGATTCCAGGATTACAATAAACATTAGGCACCAAATTATGTAGAGGAAGCGGTATAGGCGCGCCAAGCAATTGGGTTTTAATTCAAGCGATCTTTCTATAGCTAAGGAGTGGACAGGCCCAAAAGGCACAAAAGAATGTGTAACCACAAAGGTCGAATCTCAGGAGCAGAGAGCGTCCTCTCTCTCCTGTTTATCCATTCGCACACAACCATTCCAACTTATGAGCATGAACACGCTTAGCAGGGAATACCACAAGCCCTGCATCGGCCCTCATGGGGGCACTAAATAAGGTTTTAGCTTTTTTCTAAAATATGATGCACAAGAGAAGGGGGCGTACCCAATGCTCGCCTGCAGCGCAGTGTCGGCCGCGACCCCCGCAGTCACGAACCATGATGCCCTCCTCAACAGAGTCTGGGGCAGAGTTTGGAGTTGCAACAGCAAGAGCTGCGAACAGAGCAGAGACGATGATGGTGGCACGCATATTGGTGGCGTAATTGGGAAGTTGCAGAATGGAGAGTTGTAGTAGGCGGATGAAATGAGTTGAGATGTAGTTGTGGTGAAATCCAAACAGCGCTTCATCCGTCATATTTATATCTTCGCGGTAGGTTCAATGCTCCTTTCTCATGGAAACCTGACCCTCGATCAGGCATCCGATCTCTCATCATAGGATACACCTGTGCAACGTGTATTGGAATGCCTGAGGCGACACCGCTAATGATCCCTGTTCATATCATGACTTCAAATGGTGCCTGTGCGATTGAACTTCCAGGCTGTATTGTTTTCCCTGTCCTGTAGGTCAGATTATCCAATCTTCCCGACATGATATCGCGCATATTCCACATATTTAGTGCCTCAGCGGTGTGAAGATGCTAGCCGGCAAATGTTTACTTTGCGGAATTTTTGAAACGTGTTAAATGGCTAGGTCTCCGCTTCCCAGTAGAAGAGTATGACATATGAAGAGGTAAGGCAAATCTTCAACTATTCGCATCTTTATTTAAATGAACATATCAAGTGTTATCAGCCGGTCTTGAGGTCATTGTGCCAAAGTTGATCTGTCACTATGCATCGGTAAGTTCAATTCATTTTTCGACCAGACAAATTGAGTACATAATGAGATACCTAGATAGGCAAAAATATACGGGAAGCGCTGCGGGTGCCTTGCTACATAAGACATGGAATGCAAAGTATGGCTGATATCTTAGAAAAGGTAAGCGGCGAATCGAATCGGCGACTTCCACTTGTTGGGCGCCTAAAATACCTGTCCCTGTTGATATTTCTGTAAAAGGCAGAATCAAGAGAGGTGGTAAATGCATCCCCCACGGTTCGTGTGCAAAACATGTTGCAGCTAGGCTTCGAGCAACAGAGGTACTACTTTTACTCAAATGATATCTTCAATATAAAATCTAATATGATCATACTACTAAAAAGAAAGGGTAACGACGGAACCCAATGTTTAATAACCCTTCTCCACAATGTGATCGCAAACATCAACATTGTGATTCCGGTTATTACCCGACAAAAGAAAAAAGCTTGATACTGCACAGGGAAGAGTTTGGGTTGAGCGTTGTGCAGATTTCTTTACTACTCGAAGGGTGAATTCATAAATTATGACAGTATTAAGTGGGCATGATTACCATTACGCGTATGATGCGTGGATCGGCGTTCGACATACCCCAAAGATACAAGCTGCATGAACACGAACGTACTCCGTAGTAATCGTCAAGGAAAATGTAAATCCTGGTTAAGCGCGCATTCTGCTACACAATCATGTCCGCGATTCTAATCGGGATAACGTCTGACTAGCGGGACGCCTAAACGCCATATAGAGCTGAACTCTAAATCAACGAGATTTGGCCATCGCGTTGTGCAAACGTAAGTGTGCTCAATCGGTACGTTGTTTGGCGTTTAAATGATGATGTTATTTACAAGCGAACTGCAAGCGCGACATCCATTCGCAGCCAGCAGCGCAAGACTCGCGGTGTTTGCTCCAGTATGTTTTCGCACTGGTCGAGCACGAGATGACCGATGTTTGATAGTTGTCTCAATTTTGACTCTGAAGCTGTGGAGCTGATCCACTCCACGCCATTCCAGGTGCCAGCGTTAACTTGTATTTAGAGTGTCTCCTACCCTCCAGGTCCCTCCCATGTTTCGCTTGATAGAAGCCCATCGCTGGAAGCAGGATAGGTCATCGTGTGTCCTATGCTCTCTACTTCACTATGTCTTCCGAAAGTGCAGTAGTATTGTGTCCTAACTACGAGTTGTCCAGTCGCACTGCAGGCAGAAGTAGCCTCGCTTAGGTGGCGCTAGGAAATCTATTGTAGAAGAGTTGTTTACGCGAGGAATAACGTCTTTATTAGTCTGCGATACTAGAAGTCTTTTGTACTAAGTAAAGATTGAAAGTTGTGGTAGTAGTAAAGGAGCTAGTGGAGCGTCTTATAGGGTATAATGCTTCTGTATAGAGTGTACAACAAATATCTATATTCTAGCAGATAGGAGATAATGCTTGGAACTTTGGGTTCTATAGGCTATTTATGGTCAGCGAGTAAGGGCGAGATAGGGATAAAGAATGCTGTGCAGCTACGCTGTTTATATACTATACTTCCTTCTGTATTGCGTATGTAGACTGTCCAGTAAGACACTGTTTTGCGAGACAGAGTACTACTTTATTGCCAAGACTAGCAAAGTTCAATAGAAGGATGTAGTTTCTTTCGCGCTGAGATAGGAATCTCAAATTTACTATAGCGATATCTATATTTAGCTACGTCCAGTACTTATTAATGCAGCATAGATGCGATGGTAAGTTACTCTTATTATATTCGCTCAACTTGGCATGGATATTCATTAGAAGGATGTGCACCTGCTTGATCTGTAGGATAGCATCTATCCCCTTCCCAACTCCTTACCTTCTTTACACCTACTATCTGGGTTAAACCTTGCACCGCTCTTCTTACCGGGCCCCGGTTCAATACCTCGTATTCGTCAAACTTCTCGTATGCAGGTGTAATCTTGTACGTACGCGCCGTCATTATTAGCACAATCTTGATCTCGCTCATCGTAAGGGTCTGTCCGATACAACTCCTTGGTCCAATCTCAAAAGGTCGATATGCGCCCGTTGGTGGGTAGAGCTCGTGCCCAGGTTTAACAAGCCACTTTTCTGGGAGAAATTTCGACGCTTCTGGCCAAATTCTCGGATTTCGGTGTATAGGACCAGGAGTGATGACGACGGCGAGGTCATCGACGAGAATGCTAGATCCATTTCGCGTTCGAAGCTTCGTTCCCTTATGCCCTTGACGCATTGTTGCTGCTGGGGCGTATAGACGAAGTGTCTCCTTGATTACCGCCACGGTGTACGGGCAACTATTGAGCAGCGTCGGATTTCTTTCTATGCAGTATCCTGCGTCGGCTGGATCTTCACCAAAAACAGCCCTATGTTCATCCTGCAATTTCGACAGCACAGAGGGATTTTTGGATAGAAGATGGAATATGAAACAGATTGTGCTTGAGGTTGTATCGTTACCGGCAAATATGAAAAGCCGAATCTGCTGGCTTACTACTTTTGCAAAGTTTTCATCGAGGCGATCTGGTACCGATTTTAAACTAGTCAAGAAGCCATCGATGGCCAAACGAACAACCGATTTCTTCTCTTCGCTTAAGGATGTGAGTCCCCGTTTCTTTTCTCGCTTGATGGTTTCGAAACATGATTCGAGTTGGTTGTGGACGTATTTATTGGCTAAGTAGCCATAATATGCATGTACTATGAGGCGCATCGGATTCAAAATGATGAAAATGTCCCAGACAGAATGCCAGCGTGAGATAGTACTAATGGCTTGGGCAAGCAAATGATCTGTCTGTTGGTGATCGGCGTCTACATCACTACAAATCATGAGTCAGCGGGTCCCGACAGTCTCGCGAAGTGGCTCTTACAGTGTGATCTTCATGATAATGTCAAAAGTAAGTCTTGAGGCCAAGTCATCGAGTAGGCAATATGGCCTCTGCGTGGCTTTTTCTAGCTGCTCACAAAACCGTCGCACCAGATTTACAATGTGTGCAGTTTGTTCGACGATGACAGCATTGCTGAATCCAGGGTTGAATAAAGCCCTCCAGGCCTTCCACTGCGTGCCATTCATTCCCAACATGCTTTCGCCTCCGGTAATTGGCTCAATGATGATGCGATTGAATGAATGTTTGGGTAGATTCATCTTCTGTGTAATATCAATTGCAGCCTCTGCATTGCAAACTATGACGATAGTTTCGGCGACTGGCCATAGATCGATGAGAAATATCTCAGAGTCGGCGAACTCCGCCGCTATCTGAGGAAACACTAAGTTGACATTGGCCAAGGGTGGTAGCTTGCTGGTCCAGGCATATAAAAAGGTAATGTGTCCGGTGATCCAGCTCCACGGTGGCATGGGCTTCGGGAGTGTCAGATACAGATAGCTAGTCGCAGATACATGGATGGACTTACCATACCCTGCTTCCTCAAAATGTTAATATGGGACCTATGACGATAACTCTTCACAAAAAAGACTGTGATGCATAGCGTCGCGATAAGTGCAAATACCGGTAGTGTTATGCCCATATTGCTGACGAGCAGGTACCACATCTAGCGCAAGAAAGAGTATCAATGCTGACAATTATCTGGCAAGACTGCAAGAGAAGTGCAAGCATTTATTTTCTCTTATCTGATGGTAAGGCTACAAGGGCGTAGCTCTTGAGGTCGCAAAGGTTGGCTTGGGGAGGCTATGGTGTTGTAAAGGGGTGTGCATTGTAGCATTTACCATGCGATGCTGACTGCATTGACGAAATAATCAGAATCAATCAGAAGGAACTGTTTAAGTGTGCGATAGATTGTGAGACCAATAAGAATGAAAACTGACTTGGACCGGTGTAGGATGCTATTTTCGGCTACTTGACGTCCGTCGGCGAAGCCCTGGTGGCAGGTACTATCTCGTGTTAAAGCGAAAGAACCCGGTGTCCGAACCTTACTGTTCCTTCCAATCTAGATGCAAGTCGAACGGCTAGCCTGCATGAACAGGGATTCGAGATATTGGGGTGCTGTTGTTGCAGTTGTAAGCATACTTTGCCTTCTTGAGCAAGGGCTGGTGGGGAAAGACGGGCCGCCATCGACATGCTCATCGACACCGTAATGGATTATGCACCTCCGAAACAGACTCAACTAATCGAAAGATCGCGCAGGCGACAGATAAGCCTGCCGGTGTGCTCAGACTGAGACCGCTTGTATTTTCGGGTTTCAACTGGACTAATGTCGCCCAAGCCATTACCCGAGCGTGATAGAAGTGAACGCAGCAGAAATTGCACTTAGATGGGACAAATTGATAAATAGATTCCAGGCCTGTTTGAGCTACATTTCACATAACTTAACCCAAGTTGAAGATTTTCTAAATGAATATTGGATAGTCCTTCCTAGAAATGGTGGTGCATGCTTATGAAAGGAGCATTCTGCTTCATTACGCGCTATTCTCGTTGTTGACACAAGGCCAGCTATACTAGCCTGTACCTTATCTGCACGGACTAGCTATGTCTACATCATATTTTGAGTGCTAAGCACAGGCAGTGGACGGGTCACAAGTTCTATATCCTGCGACAACTTAATTTCGAATTCAAGTAAACTCTGTAAGGGGAGAACAAAGACTTACTTGCGTGTCAGAATTATTGCCCGAATGAGCTCTAGGGATTGATTCGGAATGGGCTTCTCTCACGTAGTGGTGATAGCTCTCAAGTGGGTCGTAGTCTGAATGCAACATCGATTCGTCCCCTCCAGTCGTGGTCTGGCCTGGTTCCCTCCCATTCCTTTTAATGAAAGTCCGAAGGCTTCTCAAGGTGCCACCAATCAGGGTACCGACTAAAAAGCCGTTCGGCTCTTCAATATGGTTCTTGGTTTGTTCACCGCTAATTGTACCAGAAGATTTGATCCAAAGTCCTTTGAAGCGTTTGTACAAGGATGTTACATCGGTTGGCCTGCGTTCGCCAGCCTCCCGAACGTGACGGGCGAAGACGATACGGAACGCACTGAGGCCGCCCATCAGTACTGCGACGCTGCTCTCAAAATGAAGCCAGGTATGAGTCCAAGTGACGCCCAAGGTAAGAACACCTTCCCCGTCGCGGTATAACGCTCCTATTAAACGCGCAAGTGCGAATGCCACCATGAATACGCTCAGGTTCAGGAAGACAAGAATACGAAACTTCTGACCAAATTTCAGCTGTGACCCCCGTAGTAAAAGGATCGGGATTGAGACGATGAGCAGGTCAGTGAAAATGTCTGCGCCAGTGCTCGCACCTCCTATCTCGAGGTTGTGAATCGGATATGGAAAGCATTTCACTCCGGGTATGTCAGAAATGATGCATTTTGGAGAACATATCTTGCAACTTACTTGATGCGCCCGTGCCGCAAACAACGAATACCTCAACGGCGTTGAAGAGCCATGACGCCACGGTAATCACCAGAACAAACCACCAGTAGACGTTCAATTCTTCACTTACACCGTGAACTAGGAGGCGAAAAAATGCAAGGAAGGACAGCTTGACAACGTAGTTCGTCAACCAAGCAAAGAAGAGGTAAACATTGTTGAGATCGAGAAATTTAAACAAGGACAGCATTTCGGAACGGCCAAAACGCAGGAAATTTGCGGGATTCTCGGCAAGGAACATGGTTAACCACATAAGACCACTCATGTGGTACCAAAGCGCGGTCTCGACAATAAGGGAGCATGACGCGGCTATGATGAGATAGTCGTCTGCAAAGAGTCGCCCACGTCTTGCCCTCTGGATATAAATCCGAGAAGTCACTGCGAAAAGGGCTACTCCAGTGAAGAGACCGACAAGTACCTACCGAGGTCTAGTCAGTATGATGAGCGTGGTCAGGGAAATGCTGGGGTCACCGTTATTCGGGGGTGTGGAGTTGCCAACTGAACTTACTTGGGCAGGCAGCTTGTCCAACTTCCCAGCACTATCAATACGCTTCTGTCTTCCGGGATGAGGCGGCGGCTCTTCGGGTAGTGTCTGGATAAGCATCAGGACACTCTCCACGGTGACGGCCATGATGGGCAATCCAGGTAAGGAGAGGAAGGTAGTCAGCAGAAAATCTTCAAAGACGAGTTCGTTATCTCCAACTTTAAGAATCCGTCAAATCAGACTTTATCAACCATCCTGCAGCGTGAGTTGCCGGAACTGGAAAAAAGATGGTACATACCTACCCACCCCTGTGTGTCATCTGAGACATCTCAGCTGCGGAGTAGTGCGCGCACCACCCACGCTTTTCGTAACATATATTTTCCTTGACCCGCTGCCTTACCGTCCCAACAGCGTACTTTGTGTGTTGTGTACCCCGAGACCTGACCACCATAGCAAAGCTATTGGAGAAATGATTGGTGGATTCGGTGACATCTCTATCACACATCTTACCGCCCCAACGCTATGCCAAAAACAATCCGGAGGTCTAGATCCCGTCGATATGAGGCATCTTACCGCCCCAGTGGTATTATCGTATTGGGAATCACAAGCAAGATATTGTTAAAAGTTGTACACTTGGGGTACGTTAAGAAGTCAAGTCTCTTTACCCAATTTTGTAGTGATGATAGTTACTTATCAATGTGCATATATATTTTTTCGGGTTATAACGGAACATTCCCGAAATACTATCCGCGGGTCTCCCTGCCTAGACAAGGAAAAAAATTATAAAAGATAACCAAAAAGGCCCTCAGTAGAAGGACATAAAGGGTATCAAAAAAGAGAAAGTGTGCATCTATGAACCAAAAAAGTCACACTTTAATGAAATTCGCCTTTCTCATGCTCGCAAAATCTCTTTCGAATCTTGTATGAGATCTTACCCTTTGGAGACAAAATGCCAAACCCGAATCTCTTCGCGCTCATTTGTAGATTCTCATTCTTTGCAGTCACTTCGATATCAAACGTGGTCACCAACAGGGCAAGCGTAAGAATGCTCTGATATTTCGAGAAGATCCGACCAGGACAACCATGAACTCCTGCGCCAAACGGAATCCATGATCCATCTGTGCCATTCATAGAGAACTGAAGTTTTCCATCCTTTTCCCGCAGCCACCGTGCAGGTTGGAATTCAGATACCGCATGCGAACCGCGTTCAACTGTTGACCAGACATCTGGATTCATGTGCGCGGAGGTGGAGCAGGTGACAATGACTTCATCTTTCGGAATCAACCAGCCGTTAAGATTGATGGTCTCGGGGGCTTTTCGTAGGATAGTACCGTGGATACGGGTGCGCAAATTCTCCGCATACACAGCCTGGACCCATGGGAGGCAGATCAGACGATCCATGTCAAAAATTGGTATGCCGCTTTGCATTCCAGTGATGCAGGTCTTAGCTTCTTGACGCACCTCGGCAAGAATACCGGGATGTTTGAATACGTCGACGACAAGCCAAAACACAGAACCAACGGTGTTGTGGCATGCTGCCCATAGAATGCCAAGGTCCTGTGATGCACAGGAGTCATGGTTCTGCTCGTCCATCTGCAGGAAGAAATTCTGTCGGTCTCTCATGAATTTTGATCCCCATGCCGCATCGTCCTCGGAGTCCAAAGCAATCGCATTCACGTCCGGATTATCGCGCGCCCAGTTGTGCCAATCTTTGACGGCAGAGTGGGCTCTTTCTCGCGCCGCGTGCCCGCGCCGAAAGAAGATCTTCGGCAGGCCAGTCACCAGTCCGCTAAAACTATCGTTCAGGACTGAAAGCGTCTCTAAGAAATCGGGGTTCGTGTCCAGTAGACGAGTTCCCACAATAGAATCAATCACGGAAGGAGCGAGAAGTGTTTGTGAGAAAAGCTGCTCCAAATCCTGGCTATGTATCCACATAGGTTCACAAGAAGCTAGTACGGTACAGCGCCGCTCTATGTGTTGCTTGAAGCGCTGACAAAGTGGTGGCAATCCAGACCCAATGAGAAATTGGTGGTAGGATCGGAAGGTGAGCTGTTCAACACGATTTCGCGGTTCAACGTGAAGATTGTTAGTAGTGAATGGACCCGTGTCATCAGCCTTGTACACGCGCATAGTGCTCTTTGGCAAACCAAAGCACCGATACAGGATGTGTGAATGTATGAAGTATCCCGAGAGACGTTTATTCTTCAAGAGATCCCGCACGTTCTCCGGTCCCTGGATGATGTGTAAGTTGACGAAGGGAAGTCGAAGACGAACAGGATGAGGACAGTCGGAAAGGGTTCTATGAACAAGATTAGATTCAGACAGTGGAATAGGGAAGCGAACATATTACCTCAAATCCAGAAAGAGTTCATAAGGGTTCCAGGAAACGAGATTTCTGAGTGCACAAAAGAATGGTATCATGTGCGGGATCGTTGGAATTTCGACATTTCTACCAGCCCTATGTGCTTTTCCTGCTAACTTGAAAGACACGAGAGTGACAGAATAGTACAGAAGTGAACTGCCCAATGCTACTGCGGAAAGCAAGAACAGAGTATAGAGTTGCTCCTTGTGGTATCTGAGATGGTCTGCGATGACGTTGTAGGTATTACAATTAGAGATTGGTACAAGATCAGCGTTGTTGGAAGCCATTGACACGGGTGAAAGATGAAAGTTCATGCTATGAAGGTTTGAAGCACAGGCGGGATAGAAAGAGTTAGCTGCAGAGCTCTGGAAATGCCAAAGGAAGACGATGTTTGAGCATATATACGAATCAAACCAGTGCAATCATTGATCGGTCAATTTTTGCATCTCTTACAGACGATACCGCCCACCTTTTACGAGGCGCATGGACATGGCACTCGGTCGGTGTTCTTATCCGATGTAGAGCAGGGCGAATGCTTGATGTGTAAAGGCCCGGTATCTTGCCAATGGTACGATGGAGTGCAATGGATACGGTTCAGGAGGATGGCATAGTGCATGTGTATGTAGTGTGCGGCGTGCGTGGTCAGACATTAGATTAAACGCACGCACAGACCAAGTTTCGACCTTGGCGTCAAGTCCCATCCTGCCTTTTGCCTGATGCCTTTTGCCTGACGCCTCTTGCCTGATGCCTCTGATGCCTGATGCCATCAATTGATCTCGCTTTTGCCTTTTGCCATTCACTAACTACTTGCCTTGCTTGACTTGACCACATATCTCTCGCTTCAACACTGACCACAACTCATTCATCGTTAGAATCATGTCAAAAGCAACTGGCTCTACGGTTCTCGTCACTGGCGGTTGCGGCTTCCTTGGCTCCCATATTGTCGATGCCCTCATCACGCATCAGTTCACCGTCGTAGCTGCTAGTCGAAATCCCACAAAACATAAGTATCGCAATCCTGCCGCCCGCTACGTTTCCCTCAACCTCCACGATGCAGTGGCCACAGCAGCCCTGATCGACGAGATCAAACCCCAGGCCATCGTTCACACGGTTACAGCTGGCCCCATGGCCCCACGCGCTGCTCATGACAAGGAGTATGCAGCCACCAAGCGCCTGCTTGACATCGCCCACAAGGCATCATCGCTGAAAGCTTTCGTCTATACCAGTTCTGCTGAAGCTGTAGCCAATCTGAATGGCTTGCAGAAGCTTTCCGAAACCAATGCGGTCCTTCACACAAATGCTTCGGCCCCAACAAGCTACGCCCGTGTCAAAGCTGCTTCCGAACGTCTGATCTGTGCTCTTAACCTCAACCAGCCTGTTAGTCGTGTCGATGAAGAATATGCTGGGTCTTTGCGCTCCGTCATACTCCGTATGCCTGGTATTTACGGACCTAGAGATGGAAGCATCACCCCAGGCCTCCTCCAGGGAGCCAATACGTTTATCTCAAGGCTTCAATTCGGCGAGAACAAGTCCCTGAATGAGTGGATTTATGTAGAGAGTGCCGCAAGTGCTCACCTCCTGGCGGTGAAGAAGCTTCTCAATGATGATTATATTGAGTCAGGTCTTGATGGAGAGGCTTTCTTCTGCTCTGACGGTGAGCCCCTTCCATTCTGGGATTTTGCGCGAAAAATATGGGCTGCGGCAGGAGACAAAAACGTCACTTCCGCCGAGAAACGTGTTATTGTCCCGTGGGCGCCCATTGTGGCTCTGGCCACCCTAATAGAGTGGCTCACTTTTGTCTTCTCCTTGGGTCGCATGGTTCCACCAATGAGTCGGCATCATCTGCAGTACATGAGGTTTGGTGGCTGGTGGGATATCAGCAAAGCCCGAGAGCGACTGCAATATGAGCCCTTCGTGTCCACAGATGAAGGGATTCGCAGAACCGTGGCGTGGTTTAAGCAGAATCGAAAATAGAACTGTCATCTCCTTTTTGCCCACTTCTTCTGCTGAGCGCTAGAGAACGTTGAAGACTCGATCGTTCGTGATAGAGCCTTGGCTGCTTTTCAAGTATCCAAATAAACATGCTTTCAGCTCGGTGATTCAAGCGTTGGCTGGTTGATCTCTTATCACTCACGGAACTGCATGTGATCAGCTGCAATCCATGAGTGCTTGTGTAACAAACCGGTCAAATCTTGCCGGAGTGACCGACCCGAACCCACCGAGTATGATGCCGGCGGCGACAAGCACCAATTCATGCAATGGGCTGCTAGTAATTGAAAAAGGGGATAATGGAGAAGTCACTTCTTCTGTGTGGCGATTCTAGAGTGGATTGGTATAATGCTTTTCGCGGGCTCTGTCACATTCATACTTCTTAGCCTTATTTTTAGCGGGGCGGTTTACGAATGGAGCTTATTACATCTCGGGTATGAAGGAGTTATTACAAAAGGAGTATTTCATTGCGAAATCATTAACCGTCGCATTATAACCCTTCCGGCCGTGCAATTTCCCTATCGTACAATTCATGAAGATTTTTCCCTGCATGCATGGTAGTCTGTCTCTAGGTAGACGGTTGTGTAGAGACGTGGCTTCCTTGGGTGTTTTCCCCCTCCCTGTTGATTTTCTCATACACCGATAGGTGGCATCCTCCATCAGACGTCCCTATGTCATTATCAAAAACAGCCGATGCAGCCAACCCTCCCTCACAATTGCAGCCACCATTGCCCGTGCCACATTGGCATACATTGCCACGTCCATCATTACACTGACATGGACACGTACGACCCTGTACCATCGTCAAAACTTGTTACTTTACCTCTATCATCGAATCAACCAGGGCAGATATTCTCACTTACACCTGGATAGTCTTCAGGCATGCTTCTGATAAACTATGTCAGATATCCAGGCAATCAGCAGAAGACTGATATAATCTGATGTGTGGAGAGGCAACGGCTAGGCCCAGATGGAGTGTATTTGAGAGCACTGAAGGCCCAAGATGATGTCTGGCGGGGCCTTATGGAAATATATGTGAATGCATGTGGTTACTGATGACTGCTTTAGCACTTCTGGCCTGTTGAGGCCGAAGGACGACGGAGATCCCTGGAAGTTTGACGCTTACCCCACTTGCACTCTAGACATTGCCTGGCCCGAACGGTCTGTCGTGTCAACCAGGGATATAATTAGCTGAAGACTTGGCTCGGCAAGCCTATCGTATATCGAGTAAACTGATGTTAGCTAACTGCACATTCTGAAAAAAATGACATGGTTTCAACTTGATAGCCTACTATCCATTCTAATCTCATTGAACTAAAAAAACCAAGTTGATTTGGGAACTCAAAGACGCACTACGACGTCCACTTCTGCGTCTTGCATATCAAGGCGTGAACTGGCGGGTGCTTCATCTGAATAAAATGTTGAGGATGAATACGAATAATCAGATGATTATTCGCAAGTAACGGATGCTTGTTAGTGTGCACAGAAGTATTGACGCCGGATAAAGTTACTGTGCAGACGCCTTCGCTCATTGCAAATCA
The DNA here is from genome assembly GCA_023627715.1 of Periconia sp. R9002. NCBI lineage: Eukaryota > Fungi > Ascomycota > Dothideomycetes > Pleosporales > Periconiaceae > Periconia > Periconia sp. R9002. The sequence continues at coordinate 65,275 of JAMAHW010000044.1, read as the reverse complement.
GAGCTCCGATTTCCCCTAGGATGTGGTCCAATGGTCTGCGAAGCCAACTCGAACCAGCGAGCAAATATTAGGTGTGTTTGGGATCGGCGCAACTCCTAGCCTAGCAAGTCTAAATGGCAAGTGTTTTGACTGCCGAGCATCACTAGGCTCAACCATGTTCGAAACCGCTGAAAGCCTTAGCTTGAGCCTCATGGTAACCATTTGTTTGGGAAATGCCTTCACATCCTTTTTGTCTTCGAGAGTGGTGTTGTGGGACGTGGTGAATACGTACTCCGTAGTAATTTGCAAGAAAATATCTAAATCCTGATTAAGAGCGCTTTCATCCTGATGATCTTGTCTGCGGTCCTAATTAGGATAACTTCTGACTAACGGGATGTCTAAACGCTATGTAGAGCTGAACTCGCAGTTTACAGCATCTCTCTTCTCCCTCCCACCGCGTCTTTCAAATCTTTCAAGAACATCCACCTCGCCTTTTCCTTCCACATCTCATCTAAAAACGCATTTGCGTATTTAGGAAACACATCTATTACATCCTTCACGTGATTATCATGCGCAACTAGTACAAAGACTTTTCCATCCGCATCCGCCTCCTGCACCTTCTCTAGTGTCTCCTCCACTAGGTCCTGATTACTTAAGGGCGAATCTTGTTTTGTAATGCTATAGAACGACTTTGTGACGTCGCCATCGCGCAGGAGGTGGCTGAATAGAGAGCTAGGGCAAGGGTTCATGCTATGAGGACGGAAAGGGTTGGGTGAGATAGACGAGGGTAGGGGGAGATATTTCGACGGCCGCATTTCCCCGGGGTGGTAGCACGAGTCGGCGCCCATAAGGATATAACTTGGTGGATGTGCCGTAACGCGAGCGAGGCCATTCATATGGCCTAGGGTATGGCCGGGAGCGTCGAGAAGGTAGAACGAACCGTCGCCGAAGTAATCGAAGGCGTCAAATCGTCCGATTTTCAGTTTCAACGTGACGAAGTCAATTTCACGCACCTCGCGGTTAACAAAGTCGGTTTCGAGAACGGCCGCTTTTGGAGATGTGGGATACCCGGGAAGAAAAACTTTCTTAAATCCTGGCCCTACGATAAGAGCCGTCTCTTTCGGGAACGTAGCCGGATCACCTATATGATCCCAATGCCAATGGCTCCAAATGATCGCCTCTAGGCTCTCTCCTTTCACACCACCCTCCTCGAGAATCTGTCTCACGTCCTTCTCAACCTTACAGCGAGCATTGACCTGCTTTATCCAAGATAAAACAGGGGGTGCAAGGTTCTGCCAGTCCTTGCGGACGCCCAGATCAAAGAGTATTTTCCGGCCGGAGGGCGGGTGTTCAATAAGGAAAGCCCAAGACGGTACGGATTGATTAAGAAAAGAGGGCATGGGAACGTGGATAGAAACCGTAGTGTCAATTATGCGGACATCGACTGTTTTAGAGGATGGTGGTACTAGGAAGATTGGGGAGGCCATTGCGGTTAATGTTTTGAATGGGGCAGTACTGTGGGGGCTGCGCAAGCTGATGCTAGGTGACAGAGATTATATTTGATGTAAAGCTAAGTATGGTCGGCTATCGTAAACCCGCCCCACTTCCCCGCATGTTTTTGCCGGAAAGCACCGATATCTGACAATCGCTAATCGTTCGACGTAGCCAATCACATGATCCAGAGCTTGGCTATCTACATAATCCAACTATGAACTTAATTGTCCGTAAGACGAGCCTTCGGCGGATCCAGCTTTCGATTGAATGCAGATACTCCAAGATATCTCTCCAATATCTTCCACTCCCCTTCATCCGTCTTTCTCAATCGGTCCACCATGTGAGTGAAGAGCCAGATGGAAGGAAGATCACTTTCGTTTTCCAATACCCTTCCTAAATGGCCACCTGGTGGTATTTGGCCCGCATTCCCTGGCCATGCGTACCGTACGAGATGCTCATGATATCGGACCGTGACTCCGTGTTCACCATCTCGATCAACGATGTGGTTTGTAGCGTGTCGAGTGACACCAGGAATGAGGTAGGGGTAGTCTTTCTGGAAGAAGGTGCGCATCTCAGAAAGCCCCTGAATCTTGCCGTGGAAATGGTAAACAACAGCGTCCGGGTGGAAAACGCTCAGCATTTTGTCATGGTCAAACTCCTCGAAGAGGAAGTTCACTCGGTTAACGAAATCGATTGCGCTGGTACGCTCATCCGCGGTGACATTGTTCGATGTTATTGGAGAAATTGGTGGCAATGTCGCTAGAGACATAGTGGAGCAAGAGCGCGAGGATTTCTGGGTATCGCTGAGGATGATGTGGGTAAGTTGTCAAATTGTGCACTGCAAAGAGACTGCAGAAAATTTGTTCTTATACTACGAAGAGACGTTAGGAAAGGCGTTCTTATACTACGAAGAGACTTGAGGAAAGGCGTTCTTATAAACAACATGTAGCAAGTCTCAACATGTAGGTCATACGTTCTGTCTGTTGATTTCCTCCGTTAGTTGGTTACTGATCTGTTGTCATTGATCGCAGTAAAACTTCACCCCTACATCCAATTGCGCAACGACTTTGAGTAGTCCAATCCCGTATATGGCTTGGTTTGGGTTGTCCAATGGAAAAAAATTGATGTAAGTAGCCAGTAATTGATCTAATAATGATGGATTCTGTGGATGCTACTCATAAAACAATGGATATCGCTTAATAAGTGCGACTCTTTAGATTACTGATCACTCGGCCCTCGGTCTGATAATAGTCGACGACGTATCAAAGTGTCCTTTTCTTCGCAATTGATTGGTGTAATCAGTCAGGGTATAAGTACTAGTTTAAATGTTGGGTAACGTCCTTAGCTAGGGACGTGCACACAGCAGTTTTTTGGTCACGTGATTGAGGTTTGGGGGTTAGTGTGGTAGACGACGTATTTTGTCACTACCAAGTAGGATTGAGTTATCTTTTACCGCAAAGAGGCTTTATTGAAGGTAGTTACGTCACCTATTTTTCCTATGTTCCTCGGTTCGAGCGCAACGTCAGCTTGTGGGCCCTGGATATACTAATATCAATGATTACTAGGCCCATTGAGGCAGGTAAACAGAGAATTCTACATGGGTCTATCAGGCTGCTATGCGATAACCCCGCCTTGATGGGAATAGTGACCTCACCAAGCTTATGATAAGCTTTTCCAAGATTGCTTAAATATGTCAAGGGTGTCGTACTCTTTGCTGGGTTGTGTCACCCTGTCGTTCGTAGGGAACTCAAAATGTTTGCCAAATCAACGGTTACGCCTTTACTGGCGCTTTTTTCCCTTACGCTGAAAGCCAATGCAGTCTCGCAAAAGTATTGGCACAAGCGTAGCGACCACCTGTATCTCCCCAAGATGGTCAACGACTACAAAATAGCCACTGCCCCCAACAATGTCACAGTCCGATACAAAAATCCTGGAATCTGTGAAACGACTCCAGGCGTGGGCAGTTACTCTGGCTATGTAGATGTTGCGCCAAATGTTCGTATTGTTTTGCTCTTTTTGCTATATGGAGTGCTATGTTCACGGGTCTAGCCACTTGACCTCTTACCATACCCTTCTACGTTTTTTTCTTTCTCCCTCTATCTCCTTGCTTTGCGACTTTTCTTTTAATTTCTTTGACTCACATCATGACAGACGCATGTATTTTATTGGTTCTTTGAAAGTCGTAGGGATCCAGCCGGAGATCCTCTGACACTCTGGCTCAACGGTGGTCCTGGTTCAGATTGTAAGCGGCCCGTCCTGGATACAAACCAGGGAGTCTAACATATTTCAGCCTTAATTGGCCTTTTTGAAGAGAATGGGCCCTGCTCCGTTGACGAGAATCTTACCGCCGTCTACAACCCCTACTCCTGGAACAACGTTAGTAATATGCTGTATATCTCGCAGCCCGTCGGAACAGGTTTCAGCTATCAGAAGCAGGGAGTGGGATCTTTCAACGCGTGGTCGGAGGATTTCCATTACAACAGTAGCGATTGGCCTGCAACCGGCCGGTGGCCCCTCTTAGATCCACTCAATACCGGGACCATAGACACCACTGATTTGGCTGCCGCGGCTACCTGGGGCGTTCTCCAAGCGTTGCTTGCGACCATTCCCAAGTTCGATGCAAAGCTCGGTCCTTTGGGGCCAACGCGCGACTTTAACTTGTTCACCGAATCCTACGGTGGCCACTACGGGCCAGCCTTTTTTTCCTACTTTTATCGTCAGAACTTGAAGATCCAGAACGGAACCATGCCAGGCTACCAGCTAAAATTCAACAGCCTTGGTATAATCAATGGCATCATTGACGAGTCTGTCCAAGCCGAGCATTACCCCGAATTCGCAGTCAACAACACCTACGGCATCAAAGCATATAATGACACAGTTTATAGTTATGCGAAATTCGCAAACAACATGCTCAATGGTTGTTTGTATCAGATTGATCAGTGCCGTGCATCAGCTGAGGGAAACCTCAGCTACTTCCACGTTGATGCCCCAATTACTCAGGCGGAGCTTACGCCTGGACAGTTGCAAGTATGCAATGAAGCCGCCGATATGTGTCGTAAGTTAATTTCTGCTCTCCTAGAATACTTGTCACTAACTAGATTGTGTAGGTGACAATGTGGAATCAGTAAGTGACCTCACGCACACACATGACACTGCTTCGTACTAATAGTTCCAGCCGTATTACATGTATTCTGGAAGAGGCACGTATGACATAAGACAAGACGCGAGTGATCCGACGACTCCGGGATACTGGTCTGCATATCTAAATCAGGGAGAGATCCAAGAAGCCCTGGGGGTCACTCTGAATTATTCTAGCAACAATGGAATCTACTACGCGTATGTATCATCATCTATCGTGTGAGAACCACGTTCCGGGGCTTTGTGACTCACAAAAACCAGTTTCCAGAATACGGGTGACTTCATCTTTCCTAATTTCAGGCTCGACCTGGAGTATCTACTGGACCAGGATGTGCGTGTCAGCTTAGCCTATGGAGACGCTGATTATATCTGTGAGTTCTCACACCCAATGTTTTCTGGAAATTGGATTCTCTGCACATGTAATTGGATCTGGGAATCCAACAAATGTTGCATCCCCGCGACGTAACATACCAAGTGACCTGCCACCTTCGGCTCATCCGCGTACCTTCGACAAGATTTATACTCATCCATCTTTCGCTTATTACTTGAGACTTTCTAACGAAATTAGGCAACTGGTTCGGCGGTGAGGCCGTTTCAAAAGTTCTCCAGTACACTCACAGCAAAGAATTCAACGCTGCTGGCTACCAGCCGATGGTTGTGGATGGGACCGAATACGGTGAAGTCCGCCAATATTCGAATTTTTCTTTCGCTCGCGTCTACGAATCCGGTCACGAAATTCCGTACTACCAGCGTAAGTCACTCAGTGACAGCTAATGTATTTGCTGACGAATGAATTAATAGCTGTTGCCGCCCTCGCCTATTTCAACAGAACCATTTACCATTATGATATCGCAACGGGGGAGGAGAAAGTGACTGCAAATTTGTCATCATCGGGAACACCGTACGCTATTCCCCCTTTATTCATCCTCGACCAATTAAAGAAACATATATTCTAATTCTATTTGAAGCAATGCCACACACACAAACTCTTACGTACCGTTGACGACGACAGAGATCCCACTATTTCCTTCACCGATCTACCCTTCAACTACCTCAGTATACTAGTTTGCTATTCATCTCGATGGAAGGAATTGATGACGCTTTCTGCCGAGGAGCCATTCTGCTCGAAAGAGTTGCCTAGCAGATATGAATATATTGGTAGAAATGATCATGACAAAGTGCTTTTCAAATCGTGATTTTTAACGGGTCTCCATCTAAATCTGGCACTGCAATTCGCTAGACTTAAAAATGTAAAGAAGTAATCACCGCCAGCTAATAGATCATTTTGTTCCGGATTCCTTAACCGACATTAAAAGCCTTTACCTATCTTTTGATCCGAAGCAAAGGGTGTTGCCCTACGTAATATTCTCTAGTTCGTAGATCGAGTTGTTTTTATAAGAATGTAGGGACTCAAAGCTGTACTTTAGAGGTGCTGTGTTCCGCATTTTTGCGACGTCAGCGGCACCCTCATAATTCTTAAAATTACTTGTTTGGGACAGCAAAGACTGTGATATAATAGCGAGAGGATGCATGGCCTTGTCATGGGCTTGGCAGTTCAGATCATCGATTGTTGTGGAGCAAGCTAAGGCACACATGGGCGTCCCCTTATAAGGGTTATCAAAAGTGGTTTCTCCTTCGCAATTAATTGGTATAATCAATCAAAGTATAAACACTGGTTTGGATCTCAGGTAACGTCCTTAGCTATGGACGTGCCTACAGGTAACTATTATAATTAAGACTAGGGCGGGTCTAATGTAAGGGTAAGCAGATGGGTGTTGTTGTCATATTGCTGCTCTTAAGGGTTCAACTGCTTACAATTTTATAGAAATTCTCCAACTCGAGGCGCTACGTCGTTTGCATACAAGAGTTAGCAGACTGTATTAAGCTAACACAGCATTAATAATATTCCTTTAGGCGCTAAGCGTTAATGCTTTAGAGGAATATCGCGTTCATCTCTCCATTAGTCATACTACTCAGTTATTCGTCTAATTAACTTAGTTCTAGGGCAGGAACTTTGCCCCGGCGAGTTGCATAATAAGCCAGACGCATTCCGGCAAGCTCATGCTTCCAATCAAGGCTAAGAAGAGCTATGACGTTCAACGGCACAGTTTTTATTTTATAAAATATATTCTAGATAATTATAGTCGTATAGTATATTTTTACGATAGGAACAATTGATTTAGTCTTCAAAGTTTATTTAGCGTATGTGAAAATAAATTTCAAGGTCAAAAAACACACGCAAATCAAGACTGATTCAAAGTATGAACTAGGATGTTTGAAAACCCGCGCTCGGCGCTCGCACTTAGAAATAAATTATAAGATGAGTTGAAAGAGATGATATCAATAGTGTTCTTTACCTCCAAACATCCTTGACGTCACTCCAAGTCTGCCGCATCCACTGCTTTGATCTGTTCCTGGCATGCCTGAATATTGTCGTAGATGATCGGTTGTTCCTTTCAATTAAGTCACCCCCGACATCCACAGATCGTTTTTGGGGAACCTGTGGCACAGTAGATTGGTGTGAGGACTGTAGGTAGGCAATGGAATATGAAGACGGGGTTAATGCAACTTCCTGGATTTCCGCCCGCAGCATTTCGCTTTTTGTTACTCGCCCCGGAACTGTGGCGGAGATTTCATTGGTCGCGTCCTCGTAGTCGCTGTAGCTAGCATTGTGGTCATGATCAAATCGGGATGATTTGGCACAATTGACGTCGCGTGCCTCCGTAGATGAGGAATCTTCTGGGCTTTCGAGAGTCAAATGTGAAGAGTATCTGTGCAATGTGTTGGTCTTGTCCAACGGTGTCAAAAGACTTGGATTGGTGGATGTAAAAGCCAAGTCCTGTGATATTTCCTGCGTAGATGATCTTGTCAATGTTTTAACAAGTTCCTGAAGATCCGTGCGTATAAGGTCAATTTTTGGTCTCTTTGCTGGATTGCAACAGAGCATGTGATCGATCACACTAGCCATTCCTTGTGTAAACTTTGTACCGTGTCTCATTTGAGCCAATCGCTACGTTGTCGTCAGTAAGATGAAAGTATTGAATGATGAGTGGCGATTATACCTCTTCCACACATTTCTTCAAACATGCATCCGTAACAGTGTTGGAACTGTCTGTTATGCAAAAGAATTGATCTCTTATTACATCATCAGATGTGGGATTATCTTCGTCGTGCCGCTCAAGAACAAAGATTCCCACTTCTTCAAATCCGCGCAAATACCATATACAGAACTCGAGGAACACACAGCCTAGCGAGAATATGTCATAGCCTGGAGATATGGATGACCCAAAGTCTGTCTCAGGCGCGCGGTAACCCCATGTGATGCCGTCAAGCAGTGTTCGGGGGACCAGTGATTTTGAGGATTCGGTATGATACCGCGCAAGCCCGAGGTCAGAAATGACCAGGTGCCTTCGGAAATCCCCGTATTCTTCGAACCACAATATGTTTTCGGGTTTGATGTCTCCGTGTCTTCCCCATACACATTCGTCTTCTTTCTCGGCTACGATAGAGTGTGACCTCTTCCTTTTCCTCTTGTGCCACGAACTGAGCCCGTGAATGCGACTGACTGCTTTTGCTAGGCCAAGGCACTGTTGAGACGCCCATATCTCATTCGAAAGCGAGTGTTCTATGGAGGGGTTGGATTTCCAAAACTGTTGAAGATTCCCATCTGCCCACTCAAACAGCAAATAGAAGTTATTGCCGTGCTGAAAAGTAAGCAAAAGTTTGATTAGATGGTTTTCTTTTTGCACATGTGCACAAGTCTTTTCCAGCGCGTGAAGCTCTTTCCTATATGCCCGCTGCTCGGAGGCAGCAATCTCTTTGAGTGCAAATCTTGGATTAGCATCAGACTGATGAAGTTAGCGACTTGCCATTAGTAGGAATGTCAATGATATACCCCAGGTTTGCGAAAATTATGATGACTGGGTTGGATTTCCAGCTGATGGACTTGCCCAGTACCTCCAATCGATTTGGGCTCCAGTGAAACCCATGGAAGCCTTGTTCCGTGATCAAGCTCGTAAGAGCACAACCTGTTCTCCTGAATATCGAAAAAGGGGACAAAAAAGACCTTCTGGTTTTCATAAAACACCAATCGCTCATTTCGTTTCCACCCGCTGAGTATACTAGACTTTTCAGTATACTCCCTTGAGTCTTTGAAGGGTAAGTCGCGATCCCATATATCTCTTGTGATAAACTCTTCAAGACGATCAAGGCTTTCCATAGCTACAAGGATACCGAGGATTCGGGTCCGGCTATTCCCCCGATTTGGACTGATGATGTCCTGGAACTTGTTCAGCAAATCAGATTCCGAGTAATCTGGGTATCTCTCCTTCAAAAGCAATACAATGGATCCTGGATTGAAAAGGGCTCTAAACTTGTCGAGCGGCAGGTATTCACTGGTGATTGGTTGGCTAAATTGCAAACTCTTCTCAAACTCTTCCCTCAAGTTTGTTTCGATGCATGCTGTCTTCTGGTAACCCCTGAGGACATTGAGAGCCTCATGTTTAATAGAATTAAAGTCGAAACTTGCGACGGCTGCACTGAAACCAAAGTCTTCGACTTTTTGAACAGCAGAAGAAGCATCACTGCTGGGGCTCTTTCGATTGTCACCGTCATTGACAGGGTTTAACAAGCCTTTGTTCTGATTTAGTTGAATTTCGGGGCCGCCAAGAAACCCTTTCTCGTCGAAGTTGTATCGCGTCGAGATAGGACCAGGAGTTACATGTAGGGTTTGGTGTGTGACACGCGACCGTAATGGTCCCGGTGAGCTTTCGGACGTAGTCGAAAAGCTATCTGGCCCTTTGATCTGATTCATGTCCATCAGATAAAGGAATTACCTGACGTTATTTTTCGACGAGGCTGGTTGGGCATACGGTGCATGAACGAAGCCAGCAACAACGGTGGCAGCCATGCACTCCTGTGCTGTTTTCCGGGATCAGAGACTCTGGAAATGAAAATACAAGAGAAAATGGATGATAGGGATCGTAGCAACAGCATAACCGAGAGATAGCCCCTAAGGTGAACTGGTGGGGCCTTGAGAACGTCTTAAAGTGCGTCAGTCCATACCAAGTGGAGAAAGAGCCAATGGAAAGCAATCAACCTTTTCGATTTCCAGCCGCTCGTGCACAGCACCCCAAGTGTGTGAATGCGGCTGTTTTCCTATCTCACGGTAGGAAAAGCAATTATGGGGCTAGAATTTGTTGGGGGCGGGCGCGTATGCTGCATCTCGTGCGCAACCCTGGCCTCTCGAGACTGCACTGCCTCCATTTCGGATCCTCAGTTTGCCAGCCACAAGACTCGTACAGTAGATTAGTGGCTGAGAGCGGTGTCTTGGAAGCCTGTGGCAGTTGGAGGAGGAGGCCCACGTGGTGTACAGAACTGCTTCGCCGTCTCACCTCGGATTGTACCCCTGTTGTGTAGCGCGAACTGTCGTGTTGACGACTTACAAGGCTTTGACAATTGTGTTTTGGACCTTCTTGTTGGCAGAGCTATAGTTTGCGTCATAGGGATGCTATCCGAGGTGACTTGACCTGTACGGATGATCTTAGCCCGTCCTATCCCGTTTTACTGCAGGCTGAGGCATCGGACTTGACAGGCCACCAGGGCAATAATTTTGTGTGCGGGGTTGCCTTCTTTCATATGCACTCGAGGCTGCGCCGTATCCGTAAGTAAGGCGAGGGGCACGGAAACCCAGTACGCAGGTATTATCGCCCCAAGCTGACCGTTAGTCGAAGGGTTTGATTCAATTCATACGAGAAAGCAAAAAGTGGAGCCATTTTCCAGATGTATTTTGTGCGAGCCATTTATTCTCTGTTTTCTCGTGCCACCGAGTTCAAGCACGGAAATGGGCAATAGGATATTAGCGCCTATGAGCCTGATGTGACGGTTCGGTTGGCAGGTGGACGCTGCGCCCCCAATATATCGGTGCCTGAACGTGGCGCCACCCTTTAACTCCCGATGTCAGCTGGCCGCTCAGGCATCCATCCAGGCCGCGCACAGCTCATTGGTAGCCATAAGGAGAGGTCACTCGGAATATGCGCCCGGTGATACTCATTTAGCACGGACCAAAGCCAGTCAAAGTTGTCGTAAAAGGTCGTCATCCCCCCATCACCCCTTCAAAGCCTTAACGAGTCTGATTACAATGAGCAACATCGCTTTGACGTTGGTGAGAAAGGACGCCAACCTTTGTGTCTGGGCCGAACATACCGATCGCATTCACCCCCGGGATCTTTCAAACCGCCTCTCAGATGTGGTTGGAAAGGACCGGTTCAAAATATTTCTGCGCAACAATATATATATCATCTATATTGATACGAAACATCGAGAGAACGATGAAGTGAGTCAAGAGACCCAGCCGGTGGTCGCCGCTAATGGGAAGAATCAGAATCGCGACCCTGGGTTTGATCATGAAGACGGCTCAAAGAGATATACAATAGGACCTCAAACATACAAGGAAAGGCTCCAAGATATCGAACTGGCAGAGAAAGAGTTAATCAGTGCAAGACTTCTACGGCGCTAGATGATAATCAATGGGAATTATCTCAAGGAGGTTGTATTTCGGGAGGCATCGGTCATTGTACGATGGTAATAAGTCGCGAATCTAGAAATAAAACATATAAGGCCACGGAACGTATTTAAAAACCTTTTCTTCTGTGAAGTGGGTTGGAATAGATATTACTAAAGGCGCAAAACGTGATAACCTCGCGTCCGTGTCTTCGCGAATTTCAGAGCCTCGGCTGGTATGTCCGCTACCTTAAACCGATACGTCAAATTCTCCTAAAAGACCTATTCTCGGCGGATTTCTGCATGAAATGATACGCGTGGGATGCACATCTCACATTCCATAGCGCGCTGATGGGTTAGGCTGAAGCTAGGGCGCAGCCCACTAGACAAATGCTGCCCAACATCTTGATATAATGCTTCAGCCTGGCATGTAAATATGTACATTCATTAAGTCAAGACACTGTACTCTATCTTTAATAGTAAACTCTGTTTTTCCAAGTTCAGATTAAACATGCAATCACTCGCCGCGTACCTTGTGAGAACAAACGAAGAAGAGAAAGAGAACATATGTGATTACGATTAAAAAGTCATTAGTGGGTGGTTAGACGTCAATTTTTTGTTAGCCGTGCTGCTTTTACTCTTGGGATGATCTTAACATCCGGCCACTCAATGGTCTGCAATCTAGCTCGGGATTGCTCATCGCAAATACCGTAGAAATCCGACAATAAGAAGCACGCCGTCACTCTTAGCTACATATAGTAACCCTTTATAATTAGCTATAATTATTATCTAAGCTTATAGCTGTAGAAGATACTAAAGTCTTATTAGCTACTATAACTATCAAAGAGTACATAGAAGATTATCGACTTAATTGAGTAGCAAATCACTAGAGGTCACTATCTGCAGCTAAGAGTGACGGCGTGCTTCTTATTGTCGAACTTCTACGGAACAAACCTTCAATTACCGATCCATCAATTAAGCGCAACACATGAGCCTCAGCCTTCTCTCCTCAATAAACCGGTGAGGGTCTCTCGACTGCTCAGCTGATATAGTTCTCGCAAAAGTTGCATTAGCCGTGCATATGCGTCATTTCGAAGCCCAACCTTATTGGACAGCCTTGTTGACTGACCAAGTCTCCTGCACTTGCAATGCAGCCGCCATCACCACCAATACACCCTTCCCTTCTGGTCCGTCAGAAACTCTAATTGTAACAGGATGATGGATTTCTAACCTGCAGCCGCCCGCGAATCCTTGCAACACAAGCGCGGAGACGGAAGCGTTCGCCTGAGCTTCAACAAGCCGCATTTGGTCGCCATGGCTTTCAGCCTTGTTGCACATTGTGTTTTAAATAGGGGCGTCAATTGAGGGAGCCTGAGGACTCGACACACCTGGAAATTCTTGCCTCAGCCTCATTGAGCGCGATGACCACTTTTGCACCAAAGTAGGGACTGTCACACCTGGTTTGAAGCTTTCGGGATCTAACACCTACCACTAGATTCAGCATGGAAGAAGCCATCACAAACTTGAGAGACGCTGTGGAAGACTCATTTCTCCAAGGGGACATGGGAGAATTCATGCCCGAGCACAGATTGGGCGAATTTGTTACTGAGTCGAATGTGAGGTCTGTTCTGGATCGCCGAGAAGTTAAGAATGTGGATGATGTTGTACATTTCGTTCTGAAGAAAGCCCGGCGACTATTCCTCATTCTTTTCCTAATGGAAATGAAAAACTTTGAGCAACAATTGGAGCGATGCATGGAGGAGAACCTCGTCGACGACTCCCTGCCCATCGTTATCAATGAGCAAGGTTATGGCGAAACCTGGCTTCAACCAACAGATGCACCGCAATATAAATGGTTTCGAGGATTAACTCGAAAACAGAAGCAAAACTACTTCGACAATCAATGGACTTTAACATCACCTGTTTTTGGTGGAAAAGAAAAGTTTCGCTTCCGACTAGCTCCTCAGCAACGACTACCGTTCTTAGAAGAGGCAGCGGGACCAGAGGGGAATGGCTTTTTTGGAGAAGTATCGAGGGCGGTGATCCATGCAAGCCACATTGTTGGTCACCAAGAACTTCCATTTATAGAGTGGAAGAAACTACCAGCGTTCCAAATTGCAATCAAGAGGTTGAAAAGAGGTGGACAGTTGCCCCAATTGCAGTGGGAGCAACTGGTAAATAAGGAGACTGAAAATTTGACTCGGGCACGAGAGCTACAGTCAGAACATTTGATCAAGCCCATAGCCGCGTATGAGCGTAAGCCAGATCGTTGTTTCATTTTTCGGTGGGCTGACGGGGGCAATCTTGGCGATTTCTGGGCAAAAAACGAAGCTTCAGCTCGCGAGAGAAAAATGGTGCTATGGCTTCTTGGTCAGTTTGCTGGGATTTGCTCAGCTCTCGAGGTACTTCATAATGAAAATGTACGACATGGGGACCTTAAACCGGAGAACATCCTTTTATTCGAGAAAGGATATGAACACAATATAGGATCGCTTCAGATAGCGGATCTTGGTCTCACTACCTTCCACGAGAAAGGACAGCACACAAACGTCCGAGTAGACAAGGGGACAAAAACTCCGTCGGGTACTCGCCGATACGAACCCCCAGAGATGGAAGAGTTGCGTGGCCAAGAGCGACCTCGATCCCGCCAATACGATATTTGGAGTTTTGGTTGTATCCTACTCGAGCTTCTCGTGTGGCTTGTCTCTGGTAATAGCGGTCTCAAGGCGTTTAGGGACGAAACTACCGACTATTTTTGGCAAAGGGACCTTCAGCCTGATGGCAGTAGACCTTTCAAAGTGAACGAATACGTGGTTTCGGTGATGAGATGGTTGAAAGAACAGCTAGCAACTGGTACAGCCTACAAAGATATGCTCCGGCTTGTTCGAAAAAGATTGCTCATAGTTCCTGTATCCGTTGAATACAAGAGCATACCGCGCTTCCGCGAGATCGCTAGCAAAGTTCACAAGACCCTACAAGAAATCCATGAAAAGGGTCACGCCGAAGAACTGTATCTCAAAATGCAGAGATTGAATTACCCTTCTGCATCTGAGCTTGGGAGGACTGTGCGTCAAACCAAAAACATCCCTCAAATCAAGCAAATCAAGAACATCCCTCAAATCAAGGGAAGACTCGCCCCGCAGGATCCACAAGCGACTCGCAAGGTGGGCACCGAACGGACTTCAGCCCTTACCCCAACAGAGGAATCAGTGCCTGAATCACCAGAAGGACCGCTGAAGATGATCGTCCAGGCACCAACTTGGAACACCAATACTAACACGTTGAGCAGTCAAACATCAAAGGGCTCTGACCATCAAGAAGTAAGTTAGTATCGCTCAATGTTTGCATCAATTGGTCTGTAAGGCTAACTACTTCATCAGTATGTAAGCGCTTCGCATCTAGGCCAGAATCCTAACTGACTGAGCATTCTCCTTTGGGAAGAATGTTAGTAATTAATCTACACCTTTTGTTCAAGCTCGCTAACGCAGTGTGTAACTTGCCATTAGTTAGTGAGTAAAAGACTTTCCTAATGCGTGGACATGCTAACCAATGTTCCGCAGTTTGTAAGCACACCCTCTATGCCAAAAAGCGCATTGATGGTAATTAAGTCATCTAGCAATCAAGCAAGCTCAATGACGATTGGATCTCGGTTCCAGATAATGATTTTGCTGCCGATTTCTTCGACAAGATTGGGTGGGAGCAAGCCAAACCCTCATCTACTGACAGTACAACAAGGCTATGTGACTCTTGCGCACTAGATAACTTACATCGGAAATTCGATGGGTTCTGTGATGTTGCTCTTCTTCGAGAAAGGTCTCGAGCATGCAACCTATGCAAACTGCTGCTGGATGCATTGGATCGCAAAGGTATCAAACCACCCCACACTGTTGAGCTACGTCAAGATGCTGCTCACGTAGGGCTTAAAAGTGGTCCCAATCTGTTGTCATATTATTGCGAGCCAGGTAGGATTCTGAGTCTAGCAAATGGGATGAAGTTAGCTGATGAATGTACAGATCCAAGGCTCGAGATCCCAACTGACGCACAGTTTGGCCTGCCGTCCTTGTTCAGCCAAGCATCTCGCGAATTCTACGCTCTCCTCAAGGAATGGATCCAAGTGTGCGACTCGGACCATGACATGTGTCACCGTGACGAGAAAGATGTACAGAGTAAGCCAACACGACTCATTGACATAGGTCAGCGAATTCGTCTTGTAGAAACAGCGGATATTCAGTCTTGTCGTTACGTCGCACTAAGTCACTGTTGGGGACCGCTACAGGAGAAAGAGAAATTCTGCACTTACAAAGGCAACATCAAAGATCTCAAGACTTGCATCAATTTCGATGCTCTCCCACGTACTTTCCGCGATGCTATAACAGCGACTCGGGGTCTGGGGATCGGCTATATTTGGATTGACTCATTGTGCATCATTCAAGACGATGACGATGACTGGCAGCGCGAGTCAGCTAAGATGGAACTTGTTTTCAGCACAGCATACTGCACGATTGGCGCGAGTTCGGCAAAATCATCGCTGGATGGCTTCCTGCGCGAACGCACGCCGCGTACTGTGATAAAGCTGTCTGAAAAAACGGCTGGAGCGGCTTATGTTTGTGCTGACATTGACGACTTCTACACTGATGTCGAACTTAGCGCACTGAACAGCCGTGGCTGGGTGTTGCAGGAGAGAGCATTGTCTCGGCGGACAATTTTCTTTACCTCAACTCAGGTCTATTGGGAGTGCGGTGCCGGCATCCACTGTGAGACACTCACTCGCCTTACGAAGTAAGTATGCCTTCTTCCAGCCAAACACGCGACGGCATATGTATGCCTATTCTCGTGTAATTTCCGCCCAGCTAAAGGTGACATAGCTCCAAGGTTGCCCTCCTGGGTGACGCAAACTTTCCTACCGCTGCTGTCGGTCATTACCGAGACGGTAGGCAACTACTTATCCAAGATCTCTACGAAAGATACTCAGGCCTGGCATTCACCAAGCCCACAGATCGTTCAGTCGCAATTCTAGGCTTACAAGGAAGACTTGCCTGGGCCTTCAGAACGAGAGCTGCTTACGGTCTTTTCGAAGAATATTTTGCCCGAGGGCTACTCTGGAAACGCCGGGAGTTTACACGCTTACAGCGGATTGTCCAGCCAGCTGGTCGTCGCGTTCCTTCATGGTCGTCTCTTTCTAAGGAGGGGGGCATCCAATACATGGACGCCACGGCGGAGTTGAGGTTCAAGGAAATTGACTGGGCCATCGATGATTTCAAAAACCCTTTCTCAGTTCCTGGCGGGATTGAGTCAGCTTCATTTCTTGGACTCGCACGGAAGATCAACATGACCACGTATGATATGTTAGTCATTATTGCGTTTGATGACAACGAAGAGTTTGCCGTTGAAGACCTCAGGTGCGTGGTTATTGGAAGGGACAAGTTGGAAAATGGAAAGGTCAATTTGAAGCATCACGTATTGGTTATCCATGAAGTCCGTAATGCTCTGGAAAGTGGGATTTTTGAAAGGGTTGGCGTAGCATCTCTTAGACCTGAAGTGCTCGCGAGTGAAGGTTCGTGGGTAACTATCCGCTAATGGAATCTGTGCTTGTGGACGCTAGATCAATTCAAACAAATTTTATAGTACTGGTGGAAAAGGCGCAGAAGCAGATTATCATTTTGAGTGAAGATAGTTACCATCCAAGCAGACTACGCCGATTCTACGATTCTGGAGCGGCGGTCGAGGGAGGCAAACAGTACCTACCAACGCAACTAAGCCTGCGCAACAAAAAATAGGAAGCGTGCATGAATCACAGGTCAGTTAGTTGAACCCAGTACAATTCAATGCTCCGAATTCGAAAGACGATGGCCTTACACGCACCTCAAGCTTTCCAGATATTATTTAGCCTATAAACTGTAATTATGTCCAAGCGCGTAGAACACGTCCCTATATTATCCTAGATTTTGGTCTTGTTTTTCTAATAGTCTTATATTATAACCGCCTTCGATTTTTCAAAACAGGAACGATAGGAGTAATACAATAACGGTGGGTAATATACGTTGGGTGAAACCCTGCACTGCCTGATGAAGCGGTGTAACTTTAGCTCCTTGCAGTGTCCACCGCCCATATTACGCAAACTATGTCTGGAGACCTACCGCTGAGATTTATGCACGAGATCGTCGAAGCCAGCGGCGATAGGATGACGATGAGAGATCGAAGGGCTGTACCAACCGTAAAAGGCGACCATAGACGAAGTCACGCCAAAGGAAACAAATGACTTGTCCTTCAAGCTTGATTGATTTTGACGTCAAATAACTTTAAAAAAAAAAAACGTATTTAATTCATTAGCATGCACCATACAAACATAACCGTCCGATGCCATGACCCCGTACCGTCGCCGCTTTTGCAGCGAGTTCTGTTACCATGACGGCTGTGCACAACGCATCCTTTCTAGAAGCAATTGATATAAATATCACATACAAGGTGTGCATCACGAGAAGTTCTTCCGTCTGTAAATGAGTCTCTATTATCGTACAAAATGGGACTATCTTCGAGGTCTACTTTGACTTGCGCTCCAAGTCCTATGCCTCCTTATTGTAGCATTTCTTTCTTCTCCCAGTTGGTCTTTACTGTACCAGAAAACTAAATAGTTCTCATTCGTGTGTTCTAGGCGCTCATTCATTTCATGCGCCCACTCCGTTCGTCGTCGGGACTCCGTCCACCGCACAAGATTCATACCGTGTCTGTACCACAATAGCAACCCAATAAAAAATAATACATGAGCTATCATACAGGCCCCAACAACCCAAGAGTATACATTCTTCGCATCTTCTTGGTAAGCGTTGTCGGTGTCGAGAGGCACATATGCCTCTTTTCTGCGATATAGGTATGCGCTCCAGCACCAGCAATTGTTAAAGAGCCCGCCTGTCGAAAGGAATATTATAACCACACTCGAAAGTCCTATCACGAAGTCCTTGACGAGGACAATCAGCCATAATCTGTGTCCGGTATACTTATTTTTCCAATTGGTATATATCCATGAGGTGAAAGCTGCGCTGCCTATCCATGCGACGAAGATTGCGATGACCCAAAAGTGGCGACAGCTGAATCCGGGGGGAACGGCAAACCAGAGGATAATAAAGGCACCAATCATGCTGATGGCTATAGGCAAGAAGCCAACGATTGCCATTATAGCATTGCTGCGGTGAGCGTTTGTTCGATGGTCGATATAGAGGTATATAACCTTCCACGGTCGGTAGGTATAAATGGCTCCCAGCCATTGAAGAGATTCAAAATAACAATCCCACGAGGACTCTTTAATTAGGACACCAATATCCTGGGGGTCAGATTCGTGCACCCCCAGTTCGTCATCGAGGTGGGTTACTCTCCATACGAACAGTCTCATTATCGTAAGACACGTTCGTCGTGAGGTAAAAGCTCCAACGCTGTTGCTTAAAAGGGCTAGCGACACCAGCCAAGAGAGAAATATCGCGCTCGCTATGCGACCTCCCGGTGGTGTTGTATTTCCTCCGCCAATTTCAGGTATAAAGGCAGCAACAAGCCCGAAGATGTATATGATGATGGCCAAGCAGGTCCTCGAAAACTCATTGGTGCGGGCATCAGCAAGGATGCGAGCCGTATGACGCCACTCTTCAAACTTCATCGGATCCTCGTCGGCTTCCCCCAGGCGGCCCAGCTGCCGGGTGACCATGTGGTAGTAGTCTTCAGATTCGATCTTAGCGCCACATATCTCCTCGAATCCGGCAAGAACCGTGGCAATGATCCTAGCACGCTCTTTTTTTGACATTTGAGCATTTGGAACCCTCGGTTGCTTCTTCAATCCAATAGCATACAAGCGGTGCCAGATGTAAATCTTGTGGGCCAGGGACCAAAATGAGTCTATTGGGTCCCCAAGTGCGTGAATGATGGTCATGAACCGCTTCTTGTCAATCGGTGACAGCTCGATATTGCTGAGAAGAAGCAGAACAGGAATTAGCCACGTAGTAAATCGCGCCCCAGCGTCCCAGTAGAAGGACCCGGGTCCGCAAAATTCGTTGCACCCGCGCAACGTGAGTGTCATGTTATCGGGGCCATTTTTCAAGAGTTCGCTATCCGGGTCTTGAAAGAAATACTCCGGGGTATTCTTGCTGAAGTTTGCATCTCGTTGCATTGCCATGATCTCGGCCCTGCAGGTCATGCGATCAAATTTTGAACTGTTTCTTGCACTCACAACCACGGCCATGTAGAAAAGCATCAAGGCGGTGACAGACACCTGCTTCGTGGAATTCCATTGAGGAGCCATAGGGGATCAATTAATTCTTTTGAAAAGGTTTAATATATGAAAATAGATATCAATAAAAACATGAACATGTGAAACTTGAACAAATTTTAACAATGATGCACTGTTCAAGGGCAGCTTATATATCTTAAAGTAAAAGATTCTATGACTAGAGACAGCCGCATCTCACGTACGCTGCCACACCAGGCTGTGTATCATGAACTGTCCATCACGAGTCGATGTCTCAAGGCTGCAGTCGTGCTGTTGTCCATTTAGCCAGATCTCCGTCAGCCACGAGCGCTTATGCCAAAATTAGCAGACTGAATCAATACATTGGCTTATTTGGAGTGTCTCAGGCACTTCCTCTCATGCTTCGCGCAGTAGAGGGTTGGATCATTGTTGTAGCCAATCCCATCGCACATACCGAGAACGTCCTCAACACGAGAACGCGATTGGGTCAATCAACTCCCCAAAAAACAGGAAACATCGTTTCGAGTTTTCAGCTATTGTTATGCCCAAGGCTTCCCCAGGGCGTTTTTAATATCCAAGAACGAAGTAAACGAAGTGGTTTATTTTTAATAATAGGACGCATTGGGTTGATGTCCCTCGATTATCGTCTCGCACAAGGTAGACCTGCTTTAAACACGACTTCCGCGTTTAATTACCTTACAACCTCTACTGTATTTGAAATCTAGCCAGCAGCGAGAAGCAGATTTGAAAAGCCTCTTATCGTTTTATTATATAAGCTAAGTAAAGATATAGCTATTAAAAAAGAGTGTGTTAGAAATATCAATTCAGTCTCACTGGTTCATTAGCCTTTCCGTAGCTATTCCACGCTGAGAAATAGCTGAACACCCCACAACACTCAACTAAAAGATTTTTATCTAGATCTTCAGTGTGAGAAAGAATACCGAAATCACTCCTCAAGTATAAATTCACCACCTCGCTATATTAGCTACCCACAATCCTTGGAAGCAGGAACGGTTGCGTTGTGCAATAGCTTTTCTCGAACCAAGGCCTCGGAAGACTCTCTGTACTTCTCCAAAGAGCAATCTCAAACAAAAGGACCCCGAGGGCTATAGGTATTAGATGGTCTTGTGAAACCGTTTGTCCACTCAGCATACCGATACATGTCAAATTTTCCTGCCTCATAAAGGTCATTTCTCAGGGGAGCTTTCCAAGAATCAGCATCCTCCGGTCTCGCATACTCAAATCCAAGGATAAAGGGTGATGTTAGGTTTGGCTTTTGGGAATCGTTGCTCGGAAAGAATCAAATGTTATTGCCACACAGTCCTTTGGGAATCCACCGCGCCGAACAAAACAGTAACACTGCTGATGCGAGTGCCTGGGCGAATGGGAACATTTCTGCCAAGGGCACAGTGCGAGGACTTTGAGAAGAGATACTACTCAATGACGCTAGTCTTTCTGTATGCGACCTTGGGACGCAAAGGCGACTCCAATACGATCATCTCCCAAGTCAGGCAATGTAGGGCATCGCTGACGAGTCCGATGCACTAAAGAAAGCTGGATGGCTTTGGCTTGTCGCTCTTGATATTAGTAGTGCAGAGCTTGTTGTCTCTGTGTATACTTCAGGTTCTTTGGTATGACTTTCCACTCAATCATGATACTCATCTCGTGTTTTCTGGAGTCCACAATGACTTCAATTTCTTCCTGCCATGGCAGATTTGTGCCAGGCTGTCCTTGAAACTTTAACATTTCGCGTGCTATGTAATGACAACTCCACCCGCTTCATCAAAGCACAACATGCCAAGACGCCTTTCAAATGTTTGATTGAAGGAGGAGTGTAGGAAGAGAGCCGCAGAGAGAGAGCAGCTAGATCTCTTTTTGTGGGCAAAGATGTTCCAGACCGTTGTTGAGGTATAACAATTAGTCAAGTAGGGCTTCGAGCTCCTTGGAATCTTGCAGAACCGCTGGAGGTGGCTGCGGTCTAGGCCGTGTGGGTGCCGATGCACAGCCACAACGTTTTCAACATGACTACTAGCCCAATTAGGTAATGTCCATATGGGCAAATCGCGCGTCATGTTCCCGGCTTGACGAATCATCTCCAGGCAGAATCAATACTTAATTTCATTGAGGATTCGGGAGAGCCAAGAATGTCTCAGGTATGAGATATGGGCTGCTGTCGAAACGTTCTGTATCATAATTATCGCGAGTGTTTCACCACCTCGGCATCATGGATATCGATCTCACTTCCATTCAGATGCAGCTTCCAAAAGTTTCTCTAAAATTCGATATTAAAAGCCATAAATGTTAAGAGCACAGAGAAAACAACCATTACATCCCTAAGCCGACCGACTTCACGGCTCTGGTATCACTGGCCTGAAGCTTCTGACTCCCATGGGTATTTGACAACTACTTGAATGGCTTTCAACAACATTCAATGCCCATCACTCTTACTGTCTGGGAACGGGAGCCTTCAGTTTTCTCAAGTTGCACGCTTTGTGAGGATCTGAAATGTTCTAGGGAAAATTTTATGAAGCAGGCTATATTGTGGCTTTGAAGCGTGTGAATATAAATTGATGTTATACAAACTTCCTAGCATTCCTTTCGTTCATCTGTCTCCCTCCCAAAGTAGCGGTCCATCCTAACGGATGTCCAAAATGCTGCCTACCACTGACTCTCATCAGTTGACAACATCATCCACTGTATCGTTCTTACCACCACCAGTCACAACACCACCAGGCGCAACAGCACCAGGGGCAACATCGCCAGTCGCAACATCACCAGGCGCAACACCACCAGTCGCAACACCACCGGCCCAACCAGCTCCGTCTCCTGTGCCCACGTAGGGGGTACCGTAGCCGCCGAGACCTACTCCATTAACTGCGCCGTTGACGCCCCCGTTGACGCCTCCGTTGGCACCACCGTTGGCACCTCCGTTGACACCCCCGTCGGCACCGCCGTTATAACCTCCATTGGCACCTCCGTTGGCACCTCCATTCCAACCTCCGTTCCAACCGCCATTGGCGCCACCGTTCCAAGCGCCGTTGACGCCTCCGTTGGCACCCCCGTCGGCACCGCCGTTGTAACCTCCATTGGCGCCGCCATTGACTCCGCCGTTCCAACCACCATTGGCACCACCGTTGTAAGCGCCGTTGGCACCGCCATTCACTCCGCCATTCCAACCGCCATTGGCGCCACCGTTCCAAGCGCCGTTGACGCCTCCGTTGGCACCCCCGTCGGTACCCCCGTTGACACCACCGTTGACACCCCCGTCGGCACCCCCGTTGACACCGCCGTTGACACCACCATCGGTACCTCCGTTGACGCCTCCGTTGACACCACCGTTGACGCCTCCGTTAACGCCTCCGTTGGCGCCTCCGTTTGCTCCGCCCCAAGCTCCACCCCATCCAGCTCCTACTCCGCCCCAAGGTCCAACTCCTGCTCCACCCCAACCTCCTGGTCCTCCCCAACCTCCAGCGCCACCCCAAGGTCCAGCTCCCGCTCCACCCCAACCTCCTGGTCCACCCCAACCTCCTGGTCCACCCCAACCTCCGGCTCCACCCCATCCTCCTGGGACTCCGTTGACAGCTCCGTTGACAGCTCCGTTAATACCACCACCGCCATACCCATCGGGACCGTAAATTCCGCATCCGCAGAGCTGGCCACCGTTAGCGCCTGCCCCGTCGAAGGTACCAGTACTAGAACCGACTTTGTCATCATCTCCAGTGGCCTTATCAGGTGTGACGGATGATGTGGGTACAGGCACCACGGATTCAACCACAGATGCGGTATATCCAGTCGCAGATGGATATGGAACACCCAAGCCAACGTGAGCGAGGGCGGACAGGATAGCCGCGAGCTGGGGGGTAGTGTTTTTCATAATGGATGGATGATTTGTTCGAAAATGAAGTATGTGAAACGATGAAAGAATTGTTGGTTGAAGTCAAATTGGTGATCAAGCAAGTTGGAGCCACTTAAGGTGATGGTGGTAAAGCACATTATGCGTTGAGGAAGGTCTTTATATACTCTATTTGCCCTTTTGAAACATTGTAACATCACGTACAGCATATGTAACTTCAACCCCTCAAACTGAATGCCCCGGTTACTTCGTTCCCAGATCGCCGAACTTGGCAACAACGCCAAGCATAGTTGGAAAAGAGGCTCGTTCCGCAATTGTGCCTGACGTGTGCCTCATGTGTCCTTGACGTGTTGGTAGGGTGCTTTACTGCTTACAGACATCAATTCCGGTACATTCATATGTTCTTCCGAGTATTGACCTCAGCATAACGAAGATATTATGGTTTTCACAGATCATGTGGCCTCCCCAGATTCATAAAAACAAAGAATCTCGATGCCAAGTATAATGGATCAAAACCTTATCTTAACATGTTAGCGTAGGTCCAGTTTACATTGGTAGAAAGTAAAGCCGGTAGTATTTTCCAACGATTTACGAGCACTCCCACAGAATTTGGTCGGCGACATTGCTTCCCAGACACAGTCTAGTTGAACGAATTCAGCTTTGCATGATCACCAAGACGATAATTCAAAGACAACGCCAAGACAACGCCAAGACGCAAAGCAGTCATATGAAGCGATGTCGACATTGTACTAGGTATGCATATGAAATAATCACTGGCAAATAATATTCGTGAATTGAATTCGCGACGTAATGACCTCATGCTCTAAAATGTTACAGTAGCCACGGTTCGAACTTTCAAAAAGAAACCCGGGAGTATCTACCAAAGATTCAGTACTTCCTCTATAGAATAGCGTCGGAGATAACAGGAAACGATGCTATGAAGAGATGTTGACGTGGTTTCAGCTCTACATGTGCTTGTGCACTCATTCCTCTACAATGATATTCATGAATTCAATTAGTGACGATATTATTGAATACTTCGAAAGGATAATACTACCTATCTACTTGCGGACTACAACGACAAGAACCTTCAGCTACGATTTACATAGATGAGCAAGTTCGTTATGTAAAGACTTCCGAGAAGGTATAACAGAACTGCTACGTTACACTCCTCCTTGAATACGATCATGAAGGCGCCTTACAGCCCTTCGCAACCATGAGTACCATTCGTAGTACTTTGGCTTAGCCCTCCTGTGTGACAATGAAGTCATCCATAATTCGTCGAGATTTGCCACTTCATCCGAGTCCACCAAAGGATCCTCAAGACTCTCTGTATAAGAAACCGTATCCTTATATTTGTGGGGCTCCGTCTCCCGTAGGTTCTGCGCGGTCCCAGTCATGATACTACTAGGCTGATAGCTCTGGTGCAGATTTTCCAGCTAGGGTTAGCATTTGTATTTCGTGTAAAGTACAACTCCGAAAGAAACACGCACCTGGTACCGAGAGGTCTCGGTCAAATCGTGCACATTATGACGAAACCAATCAAAGATATCAGATGGATCGATTACCGGGTCACTAAAGGTGTTATTGTTTCTGTATGAATAGTCCATTACTTGTGGATCTCGATCGGTTATATCGTAAGGTCCTTCGTGATGATATATGTACCTGTCTCCAAGCACATTGTCAAGGCGGTCGATTGTATCTGGTGTGTACCGCGGAAGCCGTCGGTTGCCGAGGCTCAAAGTCGCCATCATAAGTTGGAATTGAGGAGTCGGAAAATTAAATTCAAATATGCATGGGTAAGGTCACGGACTTAATTTATAGTCTTTTGCCTTCTGCAAATCTAGAGTACGATTAAAAAGAAGGCGAGATAACATGAGCTGGTCGCTGTTTCTTGCTAATACTGTGGTAAGGATAAATAACGGCTGGGAAAACAGATCCTAACGGTCTGCGATGAACAATTGTAGTCCATGGGGCTAGGGTGATCTAGTTGGGTAGCACGTGGGTAGTAAAATCGCCGAAACTATCTGATTGGTCCACTAAGGCTAAGTACTAAAAGTACCTCTTCGGCAATGGTTACGATGAACATTTGTCACGAAAAAAAGGCATCGTTCCTAATCATTAGAAAGGTAATTGGTTACGGTTAACCATTAAAGTGGCTAAGGATAATAGCGACGCTTCACGTGCGGTGACTTGCTATCATTTCTTGTCATCTCCACATAGGTCGCATGGTTCCGCGGGGGAGTGTCCCTGCATCATCAACCCTAGGATTTGGGGAAATCAAAGCCGACTGATATCGCCATTGGATTAGAGGTGATGAAATGTTTCCAACAGTTGATGACGTGAATTATTTCTTCATTTTGCAAGGCTCTAGTCAATTGGCTTCTTGGTGAACCAATTTTCTAGTCTAGCTGCTAAATCGCGTTTTTTTGTATTGTATTGCTGCCGTCATATTGATCCCATCTGCATCGAGTTGCATTTTCATGGAGGACGCACATTCGGGTCCTCCCGCTGCAGTTTGAGTCTCTACGGATCAGTTGCTCGGTACGGTGCAAGTGCGCGCTCACGCCTGTTCACGGCGATGAGCCTTCCTGCCAAATCATTGATGAACAATTTAGAAAGTTGTATGAGAAAGAATAGATCTTGATGAACCATTCATTGAATGCTGATTATGTGGACTTCTCGCATATTGATGTTTTCTTGTGTTCCCAAACAATTAATCGAATCACTCACGGTATCAACACTAGGTATATCAATTAATGAAACCGCATGTCACGGCTTTGGCTGAAATCAAGATTATTTACATGCTAGTCCTTGCAACACGTCCAATCTATCTGCAAAACTTATTGTTGTACGTTGCTACTACAGCTGTGTAGAATCATCATAGATATATATGGCTCATAATTACTCTACTTGACGTTCATTAGACTTATAATAACTCCAACCCAATATGATACGATTGGTATTGTTTTGGAATCGAAACGAAACAATCGACCGAGGGGTGTGACCAGACAAGCCCGCCAACAGCATGCCTCGACTTCCTAGCAGAGTTACCTCCGGGAGATACAGCAGGTATCATCATCGCGGAGCTTAAGAAGCTGACGCCACAGACAATCAACAGCAGTGCATAACAAAAAAGGCCATTGAGCTTAGCAAAAAACCCACGCCGACACTTGAGGGTCCTCTCAACCGAGCTACAGAAATGGTGCTCAAACCTTTCCTGGAGGTTGCTGTGCGTGCTATTCTTCAATTAAACTTATTTGACCACATCGTAGAACGGAGATATAGCTCGGTTACGATACAAAAAAAACCGGTTAGCGAAGATGACCGCCGCTGATGAGTTACTTGTGTCCCGCATTATACGTGCACTCGCCGCTGTCGACTCTGTGGCTGAACCTGGGCAGCACCGGCGGAATGCAAATGCAACAATCGATGCTATGGCTTTAGAGCCAGTTCCGGCAGGTCATCGATTCATGTATGACAATATCGTATGCGCAGCCATTACAGCCCTTGAATTACTTACGGAGACGGGTTACAACTCTGCCACTGAGCCGCGCGATGGTCTTACACAGTATCCAAATCAGACAAAGCTCGATATCTTCGAAGATCT
This sequence comes from Periconia sp. R9002, assembly GCA_023627715.1. Taxonomy (NCBI): domain Eukaryota; kingdom Fungi; phylum Ascomycota; class Dothideomycetes; order Pleosporales; family Periconiaceae; genus Periconia; species Periconia sp. R9002. Next base: position 38,470 of record JAMAHW010000044.1, on the reverse strand, counting down.
CCAAACTGAGCTCTTCCAAGATTTCAATGTCTACATGGGCAATATGATGAGGGTCCGCGAATATTGGTGTAATTGGTACGATTTCAAGGGGCAATTTTTGAATGGCTTGGAGGATGAAATCAGTGACGTTTTTTTTTGTGAATGTGGCTGGAGGAAATTGTCACGATTCACGGGCATTCCATGATATATACAAAGGCCAGAAATATCAGGGTGATCTGGTGCTACAAGAGATAGCCGCGGTCCCCAACGAAATGTCAGAAGGCGAACTGGATAAAGTGGTGAGGAGAATGGTTCTTGATTTCTTCACTAAGCAACCGCTCAAAGATAGTTTGACCAATCCGTGTTAAGCGTAGGCAGAACACTAATTTGATAGAGATGCCCGGGTGTATGACATGACCTATATCCTACGCGACTGGCTCGATAAATACTGTCACATGATTCTCAGGCACCTTCACATCGCTATGAAACCAAACTACTCTAATATTATTATTCAGGACCTGGTATTACCGGACACAGGCGTAATGGAGCTCCAGGCTAGCTTTGACATAGCCTACCTATTTCCATCTTATATTTCTATCAATTTCATGATTAGCCCTCCTGAAATTGCCTTCTTGTTTAGGTCTAGAAGATCATGTGAACCCCTCGTGAAATTCCTTCTTTAAGACTAGAAGATTAGGTCAGCCCCTCGTAATATTGCCTTCTTTAAGTCTAGAAGACCAGGTGTTGGAAAGGGCCAGCTTGAGATTAAGGACAAGGATTCTTGCCTACTGTCTGCAGGGCAGAAACAGACAACTGATAAGAAGCGGCTCATCATAAAGCAGCTGATTTAGTGATACCACATGCTTTGCAACTATATGATACGACTAAAACAATTAGCTGTGTTACGCGATTGGGCTTGTTTTTTGTTCATTCACTACGCCGGGTTTCGTGAATGAATGGCGAAATTGCGAACAAAGGTGAGCTGGGTAGAGATGCAACTATAACGTGACGGTGTACAGCCATTTATGCATGGGTGCCTGTCTCGTTCTTCGTTCTTCGTTCTTCGTTCTCAGAGATGTGGGTTCCGTGAGTTCGCCCCCACCGCCCCAGGTTCCCACCTGCAGCGGCTCACAAAGGGATTAGTCGATGACGCGGCAGTCGCTAGTATTTGTCACGATACCACTTGACATGTAGCCCCCATTGCTTAAATCCAGTGATGGCTGCAGCCAAATCCTACTGTGATCACCTATATTTTGAACACATTACTTGCATAATTCCAGGTGCTGTTTAAGACATCATCGACGCCTAATCACACTCAGAAGTTTTTGGTGAGAAAAGAGACCTACAGAAATAACTACTTCTAACCAAACTAGGTCGCTTTCGATCAAAATTATACACTGACAATGCCGTCAAAGACAGAAATCTGGGCGCAGTGGGATAAAGCTTGGGATCTTGGTCTGCCTGCAGAGAAGCGGCTCGAGCTGCTGAAGAATGCGACTACCGCTGGTTTTTCATACACTAATCCAGCATCGACTGTTTCCAACGATCTCGACGCATTGGTTCAGCTCATTGGAGATCTCTTGCAAAATTCAGAGAACAAGATAACGGTAAAACACATCAAATGGTACGAACACCACGACTCCTGCGCATTGTACTGGAACATGATCAATGTCGATACCGGGGAAGTGGCTGTGCAGGGCTGGAGCTATGGCAAGTTTGGGGAGGACGGGAAGTTGCTGGCCGTGATCGACTTCTGGTAACAAATGGAACAAATATCCAGACAATTTCGATGTCTCACAATCTCCGTAAGCAAGGGTGTAATGCTTCACCAAACCGGACTCGAGATTCTTGGTGAAGTGTTAGAGTTCAGAAGTTTTTGTAGATTGCTGAAAAAATGACTTCGAATAAAACAGAATAAAACTGATGAATAACACTGTCTTTGCATACACACATACCGCTACATCTAGTGCTATACCATCAGCCATGGATTGCCTTGGAATAGATATCTATGAGCGAAATTTTACGCAAGCGCTGGTAGTAGCGCGAAAGCGCGAAACCCCTATCTCCATCCACATAGGGGCTGTTCAAACATCAGCCCGCACACTCAAAATTCATTTGAAATACCTTAGACCCGAATCCTACAGCCTCCAAAGGATCAATTGGAACCAACCCTGTATGAATACAGTCGGGTCACTCATAGCGGATATTGAGGACACATCAGAAGCCGGTCACAGCAGGCGGACAGCACCTAGCATACCTTATCGTATACCGAGCAAGCATCAACGACTGTGAACCCGGCTAGATCAACTTCTTGAACGAGTCTCAACGAGCAAGCAGAAACTGACAAGAACTCAAGCTCGTGGGTGAGACACTCTGTACTCATTTCCCGGAGGAACCACGGCTCGGAGATAGTGATGTGAAGGTCCAAACGGCCTGCGCTACTACTATGGCCTCCTCAGATTATTGGTATACAACAATATTAGGCAATTTGTATGGCAAAATTGTAAGATACTTTATAAGCACTGTATACTTCTTACCTTGCGAAGTTTCTAATAATCGAATTCATCGACACCCAGAACTAAAAGAAACCAGGCCAGAGCAAATACAGCATTATAGCTTTTTTGTTTTTTGCGTAATGTATGAACGAAGGGCTGTATGTTCTAGTTTCTAGAAACCCCAAGTCGCCTTAACAAAGCCTTTCTGCTCTGCATTTCCCTTGTATGCCAATCCTGTATCTGATGATTACACACATTTTGATATGCCAATCCTCTCATTTTCAATACGACTGCATCTCACAGTAAGATTTGAAACAAGGCAAGAAAATCTCAATCCAATAGGGAAATTTTCTATACGTACCTATAAAGTAATAGAGTAAACGTTAGCAGCCCGTCGCAACTTTCCCGTATATTATTGTACTATCAACGGCCGTGTCCCATCTTATTACAAGCAATATAAATTGTAACGAGTACTTTGGAAGCTTGAGTGGCTGTTACGTTAACTCCGGCACACAGAATTCCAAATAGAACTCAATTATTTGTCATATTGTCCGCAGGATCAAGGTCAAAGCCTACGCGGAATTCTTCCAATCACTTCATCAGACCACAAGATATTTGGAATGAGCCTGGTAAGCTATAGCTTACTTACACCACAAACCGTATGGTAATACCCCACACGGATGACTGCGGAATGATAATTAAAAGAGTTTCGTAGATCCTAGTGGTTTGAGTGGAAAATCATCCAACTAAGCTCTGCAGAGAGGCTATACCCCATGTCGATTTATTGTTCCCTGGTGTGACTTACCAAAGTTGAAAATTTGTTAAAAGGGGCCAAGGCTTAAAGTATTTAAGACAATGCTTTCCCAAACGTGAGTCCTCACTTCGTCAGAACTCTAACCGTTAGTATTTTCCGAGAGACTACAGTTCACTACTCGTTATGAAAATCTATGCTCCTCTCGCCATCTTCGTGGCAAACGCCTTCGCATTTCCAAGTTCCTCTGACACCCGGCCTTATGTTCCTCCTACAAGGAGCGATTCTCGCAGCCCCTGCCCGGGTTTGAACGTGCTCGCCAACCATGGTTACCTGTATGCTTATTACACAAACCGACTGGAAGGTTGCTAACTCATTATCATTGTAGCCCGCACAATGGCCGCTCAATTAGTGGGCCTGAAATGGTTGAGGCTTTCTCTAATGCCATGAACTTTGAGGCAGCCGTCGGTCAAGGCGCCGTCGATTTCATTTTCGGAGCCCTCGGCCTTGATACAAAAACAGCTCGTATCGACTTAGAACAACTCTTTGTGCCTAACGTCACCGACGTGAAGTGCTCCGTGGCGCGCGATGACTACAAACATCCCATCAACCCCGGCAGGATTGCTTTTGCTCTGGACGCAAGCGGCCATCAGAGCGATGTGACCCCGACAACCTGGGGAAAAGCTCGGGTTGCTATCGAACATCTAGACACAAACCCGCCACCATCCTCTCTCGATATCGCGGGCGGACTAGGAACTGGGGCCCTGATGTTCTTGTCCGTTTCGCAAGACCCGAAGAACAATGGTAATTACGCCAATGTCACAGCCCGTAAAGATTTCGTCCGCATTTTCTACCAGGAAGAGCGGCTCCCGGTGGAGTTGGGCTGGAGACGCCAGTCCGTTATGCATTCCGCTGATGATTTGAGTGGAATCACAACTGTGATTATGGAGGCGAGAAATAGTGATGCAGGATCGAACTGACGGACGTCTCGATGGAAGAATTGATGGTGAATGTAGTGGGCAGGGGTGATGCTGCATTGAGTACTGGAGAGATTGGTATTAGTTAGGGTATTTCCGTTATCAACAAGGCAATCTTCTGGGGCCAAAAGTAATATATTATCGATCCCTTACTCCATGTGCGAGTGGCCGCGATTTGCTAAGACCACACCTAACCACAACTTCAAAAAAGCTATTAGTGCTTCACAAGAGGTTTTACAGTGCTTTTGAGAGGGTCTAGCTTCCTCAATGCCCACCAACCTGTGCGCTAAGTCATCTGGACGGCCTAGCAAAATCAAAATTTTGCCTCGCACCTCGCATCTCGCATCTCGCACTTCGCACGTCACACCTCACCCTTTACTCCACACGGTGCTCTCTGTATTTTAAGCTTTATGGAACAAGCTAGGTGCTTTTGGTGAGCGAGAAAGTATAAGCCCAAGCGGGAAACTGCCCATTAGCCTTCAGAATATCTTCTAGTGACATACATTCCTGCGATACGACATATTTATTTCTTCCTTCATGCCTTAAAATGGTGTACGGATGTTCCAACCTTCACGAACATACCAGAAGATGTGTTCAATGATGTATCCGCATTCGAGGTGATACACGCCAGTTGTAAAGTCGCATCGCCCCCAGTGTTCGATGGTGCAGTTACGATAAAGACAAGAGGTCTGTCTCGACCAGGGAGATGCGCTTGATTGACGAGCCATTCACCAAATTCCGGCACAATCAGAGCGCGTCAAGTTTCTATTTTTAAATCACCGACCTGAACTTTTGGGACTCATCAAATATGGCTTGTGACATTTGTCGTACAGTGAATCACACGCAGGGCCGTCCAGAGACCAAGGGAGTAATTGAAAGTGTCCTTAGCAATAAGATATTTTGAGCTCAAGCCTAGTAAACCGCGCACCCACTCAAGTGTCCGAGTCAGACTCTGACGACCTCAAATTGACCTCGTCTACATCCGAACTACTGTCGAGATTCCTCTCCTGCCGCAGCAGCAGAAACGCTTGGGGATCCCCACATGAATTGGCCTTTTACCCTTTTCTTGGCGCTTTCATTTCCAATAGTCTCGTGATAAAAGTTAGATCGCGTCGAGAAATAGCCGTGAGTAAGGCGGGGCCGAACTTCCCTTCGCTAACAACATTCACATCCATATCCTTTTCCTGGAAGAAGAGAACTACCGAGCTTAGATAATACTGGTGAATTCGTTGAAATTGAAAACTCTAAAGGTGTTCCCTTGCCTGCTGCGAGGTTGATATCCGCCCCGTAATTTAGTAGGATTTGGACGACCCTGAGATCCTTTGATCCCACTGCTGTACAGAGAGATGTTCCATCGACGCTGCCGACCTGTTTTATAGTTGGAATAACCTTCAGTATCGTGCTACAATCTTCTCATGTCTATTGGCGGCTGCTGCCTGAGTCTCAGTGTAGTGGTGGCTTTGCTCACTAGTCGCATCGACGACACCATGGCGAAGCGGCATCTCAACAATGGAAACATCCCTTTTGCTTTCTGCAGCCATGAGCGGAGTTTCATGATTCTTACAAGTCATCTCAGCGTTCCCCCCTGCTGCACAAGATATTCGAGTACTGACTCTAGCCCATTCGCTGCAGGGAGATGAAGTGGGGGTTGTTCCGTCATCATCTGTGGTGTCCATAGCTGGGCTGTGCTCGACGAGCAGTTAAACAGGCGCAAGGTCGAGTAGCAACCCTGTAGAACGTTCAACGTTGTTGATGGCGGGTTTCACTCCAGTCTGGTGGTATGAAATAAAAGAATAAATTATGGCAGACTATTGCTACTTTGCGTATCGACACAAGACCATAGCAGTTGAATAGACGTAGAGCACTTGAGAACTACATGGACCAATCTTGAAGTTGGTGTAAGATCTCGGAGAAAGATTCGGACGAATACTCGAAGATATACACTGGCACCAGCGACGAGACGGTCAGTTTATACTATAGTTGCAACGGTACTCACTAGAGCGGCAGAGAAGGAGGTTGGGGTAGTCCATTTACCGCCTTCTCTATCAATTAATACATTAGTCCCACCCAAGTCACCACCAATTACCGTATGACTCAATAAACAATTAACAACGATTGGTGGTTTTAGAGGATCGTAACAGGGTAAATCTGCAGCAAGCCGTGAGATGTTCATTACGGGAAGCGTAGCTGACGCTCACATGCACCCTACAGACGGAAAAGCCCCCATCTCTGTGCTTCCACAAACAGGAAAGATAAGTTCATCTTGAAGTTTAATAAATCTGCCACCGCCTCACTGTGCACCCAGAGATATAAATAGAGCTTGAACAATGCTCAACAATCCCATCAAGTAGTAACAACAAATCAAACCTACGTTTCCCCATGCCATTATCTTACTTACACTTACGAATTATTGGTCGCCCGCTCTATATTAGACTATTCGCGTTATGATTTATGTGGTGGGCCCCTTATTGCACTAATCCCAATGTAGTCCTAAGCCACGAGATTTAGCGTGGTCCCTAAGTGTCTAAACTCAAATAGGTAAGATCGACGAATAACCTTAACAATATCACGTCAACCCTTATTTTAGCAAAAACAGCATTTTCGTGTGCTGAACGAGTGAGGGGCAACGGTGCAGACTACAGTGCAGATCCGGGTCGAAAATACTGGGAAACCCAAAGTTTGCTCTCGGCGGTTTGCAACATGTGGAGCATTCCATAGAATCATCTATTTACCCTGCTTCTCATTCAGATCCTTTAGAGAAGATGTTGAGATCGCTGTGGATTTCTTCAGAACATCCTATCAAGTCACGCTGCAGTGATGGCAACAAAACTTAATCCGCGGCCATGGATGCTTGATTCTCACTCGCTTACCATCCGTTACCGGAAATCCATATGCAATTCGGCATCGAAGATTATTTAAGGGATGCTCTCGATAGTTGTAGAGATCGCCAGAGATGAAGGCAACGTCGAACTGAGCGCTTCAAGGCTGCTGGGTTCACCGACAAGGAAATCAAAAAATACAGAAATGGGAATGCAAAGACTGAAAAAAATGACAGGTGAGCAAATTGGGATGAGTAACGAGAGTGGAATAGAAACAAAATCCTGGGCAGTAAGAGCCACGATTATCTCAGGGTAAGTCTAGAAGGTTAACTATATCTATATCAAGTGAATTGTCCGATCATGCATTAGCTTCGTGAATTTGAACGTCAGATTCGTAGGGCTGTGCAAGATCCCGTGTCGGAAGAAGCTAGAAAGACCATTGCATGTGACGGCACGGATAGAAACATAAACCTAGACGCCGACTGGGGGTTCAGGGCACAGCACAACTACATACACATTCTGTTTCACCTTTTGATTTACATTTTTCGGATTGTTTTGGTTGATCCAAGGATGGTATATCATTCTACACAAGCCGCTTGACGAGCAGATTGGAAGAGTATCAGACTACGAGCTAGTGCAAGCGTGATGAAGCGTGCCCCTGCGGGTCCACGGCGACGTGGTGTTTGTTGCAGGACGAGTATGTAATCGTCATGCTGAGGAAATGTGTACAGCGTAGGCGTGGTGAACTGGGTTAGGATCGGTGATTACTCAGTATGCAGTAATAGTGCAAAAAAGCAGCGTAGAGGGGAGCGGTGGAAGGGATCTTCTCCGTTCTATTAATTTCTGTGAGTATTCGCCCCAGAAGATTATCTGCGGTATACTCGAGTATGTCAGCCATCAATGCTATACACGGAACCCATGTTCGAACCGTCGGGGGTGAAACGGATGATTCAGCCATTAGGCGTCAGCGGTTGGGGGTACATGTAAGTACTGGTATACCTGTTGCTTAGACACTTCAGCTGCACGTACATCAGCAGCTGTATGAGGGGAAAAGAGCCCCTGATGCGGCTAGGCGACAGGGCATGGGCGAGAGGAGTGCGAGGCTACTGCACGTTAAAGAGTCTCTTTGAGTCGCTATGCTGTCGAGCTATATGCTTCTTTTCTGTCTTTAATTCCAGCCACTCTCCCATCTACTGATTACTTGACTGACTCTAACCGTCCACATCGCCGCGTCGCCATGCATGAACAAGATGGACTCGCAACAAAGCCAGAATATCGGCAAGAGGCCCGTGCAAATTATGTTCATCGACTCAGACAACCATGGCATCAATGCAAAGCCTGACAAAGTAGTGCGAAGCTTTGTTATGAGGACGGCGCACAGCAGGAAGTCCAGGAGTACGCGCCAAAAGAGCCCCAAGTCGACATACTCTCACTCAATTTCTCCACCACCAAGCAGAACCTCGACGATGGCCGACAGCGACAACTTGACGTGCAGCCCTTCGACATCTTGGCCGCACATCGCTGCGAGGAGCCCCATCAGCGGCACGTCCAGTGATAGCCCCCACCAGCCCTCTTCGCCCTGCGGCACCTGCGACGGCTGCCACTCAGATCAATTAGCCTTCTTCCCAGACCGCGCCGGCTACAATGTGCGCTTCGTCGCCGACCTCGCATGCCTGCCCGTCCGCCTCGACCCAACCATGTGCAAGCTGCTTGAAAATTGTAGGCGCAAGCTCACCGTTCCCCGTCCCCATCATCACCACTGCTAACCTCGTCCCAGTCGTCAACACATATGCCCTTGGCTTCGTGCCCGTCGACCGCCACCGCTCTTCCAGGAGAGCCATCACGAGGTGGGTATCCAAGTGCATCACAGCGGACACGAGCGCGCCCTTCATTTACGCCATTCTCACCTCAAGCGCCCACTTCAGCCAGTTTGCGGGCCTCGTCAATGCTCAGTACGTGCTTCAGTGCAAGATCAATACCATCAACGAGATCAACAAGCAGCTCCGTCACGCTCGGAACTGCATCGACGACAATGTCATCGCCGCCGTATTCATGCTGATGTGCCACGAAGAGGAGGCAGCCACGGCCGAGGAAAATGTCGAATGGTGCACGCGCCAGTGGAAAATGCACCAGAACGGTCTCAAGGCCATGATTGACCAAAGAGGTGGCCTTGTGGCTCTATCATCGAACCCCTGCCTGCAGACGTTCATCTTCACGCACAGCATCACCCATGCCATCTCCACGTTTGAACGGCCCTATGCCGCCCTCGTCGACTTGACTGACCACGGACAGCGATACGAAATTCCCTCATCAACCCACACGTTGCGCTTGTTCCATCCTCTACGCCTCAAAGAGGCCCTCTCAAGCCTCATCGTCGACATTGTGGTCTTTACGGATGACCTCAACGCCTGGGATGACGATCCAAACTGCGTGGTGGATCCCATCAAAATGCAAAGGCGCATCTGCCTCCTGGTCTACCGCCTCTTTGACTGGTACAAGCTGGCCGAAGAAGGTCTCGCGAAAGGCAACCCCGTCGACCAAAGCATTGCCCTGTCCCTTGCCATCTTCCTCGTCATCGCCTACAATCAGCACTACTCGCTCGTAGTCTCCACAGCCGCGCCGAGGCTCAGAGCCGCGCTCGAGAAGTGTATCGTTTTTCGGTGGTCGCAGGCCCCTAATATCCTCATATGGACAGTAATCATGGGTGGGCTTGCAACGCGCGGCACCGAGCACTTTTCCTTTTTCAGGCAGTACACAATCATGGCTTTGGAGTACCAAGGGTTCTCGGTGGGCACCGATCCAGAAGAGGTTCTGGATTGCATGCGGCAGTGCCTGTGGTTGAGTAAGTTGGATGAAGAGGTGAAGGGGATGTGGGCGGATATGAGCATCTTGAAGAGAGAAGACTAGGCCATGTACGTCGTTGCATGCAACGTACATATGGTAGGGGGTTATGCTCCATAGTAAGAAATCCAGGGAAATTTGCAGGTGAGGGGTAGTGCCCATGTATATATTTAGTGCATATTTAAATGTTTGATTCCTCTGCAAGCTCAGCAGAAAATAGTGGTTAATGGACGAGTTAAGTTAACAATAAAAGATACTAAGTCCGAACACGATACGCGAATTTAAAGGCCGATATATTAAGCAAGTCGGGGCAGGACGGACTTAGGGGTTTCCTATCGGTGTACTAAGTTTACTCTATATCATAAACGCTACTCAGTTCACACGGCGCTGGTAAAGTCCGCATGGTCTATTAGTTTCTAGACCCATCTATTTGATAAGCCGTGAGTTGCTCAACAGTCGCTATCGTGCACTCTCCGAAGTTGTTGCAGTAGATTCACCAAATCTGGTAATCAAAAGTTTAACAATTACTTAAATAATACTTGGATAGACCGCTAGTTTGTTGTTGTGGTTTAGCAGAAGTCGCTGACGCCATCCATCCCATCTCACTCCAACTTTACCAACTGCATGTCGGAATACTTGACTACTCCGAAAGATTCCAACTCTTGTCAATTGGAACGTAGAGTATGTATATAAACTTCATGTTTGGTCTACTCGAAATTTCTCAACCAAACGCTTTACTTCTATTTCTTCAGTCTCTTCAATTCATTCGCTTCCAACAGACCGACCACGCTCTTTTTGAATAACTATTCGAACCCAAACTTTTTTTTTGCTTTAGCAACAGACACCCTCATCTATACCTAGAATCTCCAAAATGCAGTTCTCCTCTATTGTCGCTTTTTTCAGTGCCGCGCTCACCGCCAGCGCCGCTCCTGCCGCCGAACCAGTTGCCGGTACCACGCTCAAACTCGCAGCCCGGGGTCCTGATGCCATCTTCTTTGGCGGGAGTTCCGACAATAAGATTGCGTGGAGGGAAGGTGACGACATTTGTTTCGGCCACTTCCTTACTCTTACCTCAAAAGACAAGAGCCCGTGTGATATCGCCGTCCAGGAAGGTGGCAATTCGTATGTGCTTAAGAATTGTGGCACCGGTACCCCGGAGCTGTGGCATGTTGGTGGCGACAAGATCAGCACGTGCAACTATGTTGGCAAGGGTCACTCGTGCGGCATTTGGGAGATTGGCTACTTCGTTGATTGGCAATGCACCCTTTAGTGGCGGGCTACGCGAGAAAAGGACGGTAGGAGGCATTGGTAGGAGGGAGAAGGTGTAGGGTCGGACTGGTTCTGGAAATCGCTTACTCACTGTTATTCACTCATTTACTCACTATTATTCACTCATTTATCGGAAATATATGGTCTATCTACCATTTTATACTGACCGTGGTCTTTGTCGTGATCTAATATCTTTACCATAGTGTCTGCAATACTGGAATCGGTGACGACCTGGTACGCTGACAGGCCACATGATCTCAAAGCTTTCATATATTTATACTTAAGCTCGTAGAGTGTGAGGACCAGTTTGTAAGAGATAACATGATGACTAACCCGAGATAGACAAGTAAATATAGAGAGAAGGTCAGCTCTACCTACACTCACTTAGTATGTTTACATCCTCTAAATGCATACGATACAATAGGATCACCAAGCGGAGTGCCTGTATACCATGTAGGTAAAACCGAATCGGCGTAGTTTAGAGTTCTAGGAAAGAAGTTGAACCTATCTTTGCTGTTGCAGATCATGTAAAGCACGCTAGCATCAAACCCCGGGATGCTAAGCTTGGTGTTCCAAGGGCTTAGCATCCCGGTTCACGATATTCCGGAAGATCTTGTCTACCTATAATTAATTCGCTTCATCCCGCTTCGTCGCTAAAAGTACCTACCACTTCCAAAAGCATGTAGATATCGGCAACTCCGCAAATCTTCACTTGTTGGAGATTATAAACCCCCAAACTTTTTCTAGAAGCGAGGTCAGTAGGTTCTCGCTTACATAGGAAAATCAACTTTAAGTTGGAAGCGAATGCGCCGCTTCGTCCGAGCACCCCTTTGTGGCAAATTGTGATAGCCTGCCAATGCATTTCCTAGCCTGAAATTACCGCATTGGTACTACAGAGACAGAATAGGTACTAGAGTTTCTTAATCAGCCAATGAGGGTTCTTGCTCTGCCTTCCATCTTTTGCATATGCAGTCCGCGGAAGCGGATAGATGAATCGCCACTAGCTGAATCCGCGAGGATAGGCGGTGACTGGAAGGCTAGAACATGCGAAAGTGGTGGGAGGTTGGGTGTTCGAAGAATGAATATGTAGAGGTACCTGTGCGAGATCATATGGAATGCCACATATGAGACAGGTTCACTAATAGCCCACGAGAGTACTGCCTGGAAACTATAACGCGCATTACGGTATCAGAAGAGTGGCGATTATGGTCAAATCGGTCATTTCGAGGAGTTTAAGAGCTGAAAGCCCTCATCGATGAAGCGAGACAGCTCTCCTTTGCCAATCCGCCTCTGCACTTTAGGCGAATGGTTGCAGGTGTACTTCGTTCCAGACCACATGTGACGAAAATACGATGCGTGAATTGACATTTTACGCACATCGGCTTGATGATGGCTTAGCTGAACGCGGTCTCTCCGTACGCTCGTGGCTTGACAATAGCGTGAATGATACATCTAGACCATGTATACGTGTCAGCGCTGTGCTATCTATTGTCTCTCTCTTCTCTATAAAGCTACATCACTTTCCGTTTCAATTGACACACCATCGCACGAACTTGACAGCATCTTCACTACTACAATCAGCAAGGTCACCAAGTTACCAGAAACATACCTTATTATCATCTTCACAATGGGTCTCGAAGCAGGACAGTACAACATGCAATGCTGGAACAGCACAGCGAACCCTTCAGAGATGAACCGCCCTCGCCTCCTTTTCCAATGCTTCGAGCTCATCCGCGCCATGCAAAAGCGCTTCACAAACAGCGAAATTGCCATCCCCTCCACCGACACGAAGCCTACCCGGAAGGGCATCGAAATCTGCATCCTCTACCGCGCAGGCACCAACCTCTTCGCCGACATCGCCGAGTTTCTGACCAAGACCGCTGCCGAGAAAGGCTTCGACTACCGCAACTTCGTTAAGCAAGACGCGGGCATCACGCGCTACTTCAACCAGGAGGAGATCGAAAACGTTTCCGTGCTCGGCAAGCCCCTGTCGGAGAGTATCACGGAGGAAAGCATTGCGAAGACGATTGAGGAGGCGAAGAAGTTCTCCGGGTTCCGCATGAATGATAGCTGGCGCAATGGAATTCCGGCTCAGCAGCGTGCAGCACCCTTTCTGATCTCGCGGACGAAGCTGAAGAAGTTCCATGAGAAGGAGGGGAATGAGTTAGCGGCGGAGATCCGAGCCGTCATGGACGCAATCTCGAACGGCAACAAGGAGCTAAAGACATCGACGTCGCTCATCACCATGCTCGCAAAGGGCGCCGCATGGCTGGCTTCCGTAGGTTTCGTGGCAAGCGAGCTTGCGGGCTCATTCGCATGCGTGCTCATCCTTTGGAGTGCTGGGTTTACGGCTGCCGCCCTGGCTACGGGCGGGGTCTTGGTCGCGGCTCTGGCCGCCATAGCCGGTGAGTACATTACAGCAATGCCCTACTTCATGACATGCCTCGTGGGCGCCTACTAACACATTCCTCTCAGGCGGCGCTTACCTCCTCCTCAAAGACGCCACAAACGTGCTGCTCGTCATCAACGACACCCCCAATGACATCCTCCCCATGATGGAACATATCCAGAACGGCGAGCGCCGCGTCGTCCCCGAGATGATTCCGGCAGCGGTTCCCAACGGCGACTTTCTCTCATGCGGTCTCTTTGTGTACTCAAAGTACCAGGTCAAGTCATGGTCGCTTGGGACCTATGGCTCGGCGTTCGGTGTGTCGTTCGATGCGGGTAACGGCAATTTCAGCGTGGGCATGGACTGCCCGAATTCTCTTGCGGGCGGGAACAACTCGATTGAAGTGCACAACCAGGAGCATGCGCAGCGGGCGTGTAAGATGGCGACGGATTCGGGGTGCATGCATGGGTGGACGGACCGGCCGAGGGTGGATGTCAAGATTGCGGATCATTGGGGGAATGTTAATTGGGGGAGAGCTATTGTTATGCGGTCGTAGGGTGGGAATGTGGACTGCTAGTTAAGATCTGCCACTGCTGGGGATGTCGCGATGGGAAGAGGAGCACCAGGGAAGGAAGGAATGAGGACTAGATTTTATCTTCGCACATTCATTATGATTATACGTTGTCATGATATTATGGGCTTGTTTTCGTCCAATGAATGCCGTAATATTCGTTGGCGCATTCTTTAAGCTATTAATCCTCATATAGGTTCTTTGTAACGAGCACACCGACTATAGCAGGATAGTGAATTAGCTTTAAGAATGTTTATCACCACTAGGTTGTGAAGTATGTTGTTGGATTTCCAGCTGGGGAATCGTAGGTCGTAAGGGAGTGCGCCTAGAATGTCTTGGACTTGAATCGGTACCTTCCGATGGCATTCGCTGCTGTCTATGAACCTGGGTGTTCCAACATAACCCATTTCCAAGAGAGTGGCAATTTTAGTCCTCGATGGACTAATTCACAGGACTCTGTAACTTGACTGCTCAGGTCGGAGAAAGGACCTATGTGGTACCAGAAAAGTATGCATCTCACTTTTATACACTCGTATTTGCGGTTTAAAGTATTTTTTTAGATTTAACCTATAGTAAGTATCGCTACCTTGACAAACAGAGTATTCAGCAGTTAAAACCATACGGAAATGGGAGTAAGCGACCAAGGTCATTGACCGGGGACTCAGTAGAACCGTTCATGATATCGCATAGACAAATCCAATTATATAAGTTTGTATTCCCTGTGTGCCCGTCCCGGCCAAGGACGTTACAGTGTTACCCCCACCTGTGTCGATACCCAGGATAGTGATACTCTGTGAGGATCAAATTCAAAATCATAAGTTTGTATTCTCGTACCAAAAGACATCGGTGCAGTTGTACTAAACGCAACGTGTAGCAAATTTATCAATAGACTCGGTTGATTCCTGCAATGAAATCAAATGAGTTTTGAAATAGGCCGCATTGCAGAAGCTTTTATTGCTTCAGTATCATCGTCAAAAATGGAAATAAGACGGGGCTTATGAGTGTGCTCGTGCTGGATATTTGCCTTGAATCTCCCTTTCAGCGGTGCCTGGAAAACAGGAGACACAATGCACAGTGCTTTTGATGCAACCAAGTATTACTATGGTTTCAGAGTGGGTGTGTTCGTCGTTTCTTCCAAAAGGTCTGTTTCTTTCATGCTTCAGCTACGCTGGGTGAGAACATCACCATTAGGATCTACTGTGACGTGATCTTTAGCAAACGCGCCAACGTGCTACGTGTTTACTAGCTATCAGACGCTGGAAGTGTCAACACCATCACTCCAGCTCTGGAGATAACATCAGCTTTCATCGCGCAGCTCGTTCCTTGAGCTAACCCACTAAGGGTATGTCTAACAATGTCGGACCTCAAATACCTATGCCCGCCAAGCTACTCCGCATTGCCTTAATTTTAACCTTAGTCAGAGCGTCTTAGCTACGGATTCATGGGATATTAATAGGAAAAGTGTACCTAGTAGGATAAGACTGAGTGTTGTATAGTTAGCGTTGCGCGCTACTTTTTCCAACGCGTCGCTAGTGTAAGCAATGGTAGTTGTCTAGTAGAAATGTTTTGGTCGTGCAAGATTGGTGTAATTGATACTTCAAGTTGAAGAATAGTGAGTAGTTCCCTACATTTCCAATATCCTCATCAGTTCGTCCTACCCGTGTATGACCTCAGGCAGGGACCAGGTTTCAAATATATATACTTAAGCTTATCAGGTTTGAGGACCAGTTTGGAGGGGACAATTATGATTATTTACCCGAAATAGACAAGTGAATACGTAGAGAAGGTTAGCTTAGCATACACTCGCTCAGTAGCGATGTTTAACCAAACATTGTATTTGTAACAAGTTACTACCCTAGAGAAGTGACTGAACTATACTGGAAGCCTTCAGGTAAGCCTAGTATACGACAATGATGAGTTGCACTCCTTTTTCATGTTGAAAGATACATCCTTGGCACTCAGTTGCAGGAAAATAACTGCATAAATGTGCATACCTATTATGAGTGATATCATAGAATATCCTTGGCCTGAGCCAGGATCACTTTAACAGGGAACCTATAGGAAAGAATGTGTAAAGCCCCTGTGTGGTGCATTTTGCGATGGAAGCCGCTAAGAATTAACTGCTTTGCTTATGTCGGTGATTGCATCCCGTCATCAATTCCCGATGGGGTAATGGAATCATTTGACGGAGATAGGCATCGAAACATCTACTGTATTTTAGCAGCCCCTCTTTGTTCTAAGCGCTCGTACTCCAGCTTTTGATTTGGAATCCAATTTTTCCTGTATCGAGAATATCTTAAGTGCAGCGTCAAGTATCTATTCTCAGCCTTTTATTCCCAGATGTCGCAGGCTAGATCCACCTGGTGGAAGCTCATTGATTCGGGAATCAAGCATCACATCAATTGATGATAGCTGTCGCGAGGCACGTAAAAACATCTCGCCTCACTATAGCACATACAGAGAGAATCTCACATCTACATGCATACAAAACACACGCAATCGCAATACATTCCTTATATCCGTGCCCTTTCATTTTTTAAGCAATGTTCACTTTTCGACACGAGGCGCACGCGTCTAATGCGACACCCGATCGTCATTCAAAACATGGCGCAGCTTTACCGAATCATTTCTACTGGCTATGAATCTGTGACTCGGCCGCTAGTGAGATCACTAAGCTCACTCTCATCTCGCCCACGAACGAATCAGGCATAGCTTCGATGAATAAGCTGTAGTCGGACTTCTTTTGCATGCTTCTACGGGTTGTGGATTGTTCCCGATTGCATTTTACCGTCATCACTCGAGCCTACGATTGGGAAACACGGACGAATGCACACCGCGCATAGTTTTTGGATGAATCGGGGCATGCGGTGCGAACAGAAAGATGTGTATAAGTATACCTAAAAGGACAAGTCCACCAATTCGCATAGACCAGAACACCTCACCACAGTCACTCATTTCATCACCATCAAAGTTTTCGTCTCTTTTTGATTCATACTTTCGTTCAATCTTTTTTTACGTAGTCAACATGCAAATCACTATCCGGAACTTCGCTGTTATCGCAGCTCTTCTGACCGCTGCCTCTGCGGCACCCACGGCGGATGCATCACCGAATCTGGTTGAACGTGATGTCAAGATTCTCCCGGGAACAACCGACCAAGGTCAACGCACTGCCGGAAGCAAGCGTGATGCCGGATATATCGAGAAGCGGGCCGCCGGTCCGACTGATTATTTCGGAGACTTCACTGGACAGACGAGCAGTCATCCCGATGGCAGTGGAACTTATATAAAGACGGCTGACGTCTGGCACTATGGAAAATGGCAAATGTACGTACTTCCTTCTCTCCATATACGCATACAATCTAACTGAGCGAAACAGTGGTGTAAGTGAGCATCTTAGCTTTTTTTATGCGTGACATGATCTGAAACAATTAAATAGGGCGACAAATGCTGGACTGACCTGTTCTATGTGTCAGCGGAGCAAAAGGAAACTGGCTGGGAGCCCGATTCATCCCTTAATTGTGCAACGACATCCGAATGCCAGTTGGGGGTCGATCACGGAGTCCAAACATGCACAGAGTCCAGCGTCACCTTTTCAGCCGATGTGTCAGCCGATATTCTGAAAAGTTTCCTTGGCGTCTCTGTCGGTGTTGAGACCACCAACACTAACTCCAAATGCATTGACGTTTCCACCAACGTGCTCTGTACCTGGAACGGTTCGTAATATCATCCATTTCTATATATCTTTTTTGCTAACAATTCCTGCAGATAAGAAGTGTCACAAATTGTTCATTTCAAAAACTGTCAAAGTGAACCACGGGTACATTCGCCGCCGTTGCAACAAGGGACACGGCGATGAAACTGTCTGGAGCAAGGATGTCGACATCACCGAGCCTGCTACGGCTTTACACCTGGGATGCAACGCGTCTTGTGACGCAACTTCATACTCCGGATGATCTAAGTGACAGTTCAATGTGCCATGCGCTTCAATATGTCACATCAAGTTTTCGTCATGTTTTTGCGTACATTATCTTCTGGTTGTCTAGTTATAAGCTGTTACTTAATTTAGAATTCCTATTATAGACTGTTCTTGATCTTAGTCTTGATAGTTCCGAAACGATCTGGGCTTGCAGAAACTCTAATACAAACCTATATTGGAATGTTTATGTTCTATTGTGACTAAGACCGACGAATTTTTGTATAGACTAAGTATTTTGAAAAAAGTTTATAGGATATTCTTTGGGGTATTTTATTGTCCGATTCACAAACGACATAATATACAGTCGATTAATGAGGTGAATATGGTAAGTTCTCAGTGAAACCCCTGATTCATCCACACAATTTTATCTAGAGGCTTTATTGCGGGCTTTCTTCGCCCTAAATTGGCTGCTTTCTTCGTTGGCATCATTCTTAGTCTGCCGTTACTTAGAAAGATTCATATTTCCCACCATCCCAAATTAGCATGTACGGTTGTGATAACCTCGCCGACGAAATATGTTTCAAGTGAGTTGAATTATGTCCTATTCGTGATATGGTCTCCACAATCTCATCAACAGCTCGAATGTGAAGTCAGCCCAATCGGATTAAGTGGAATATGGTGCTAAGTTTCTCTTCTCTACGGGCACCATCACCTATTTCTCTTCGCACCATCCCCCAGCACGATATGCGTTCTCGCAACACTACGTCTGATTGCCGCCGCGGGGTTACGGGGTTATTAATACAGGCCGTGGTGTATCTCCCAGGTCTTGTGTAACGGTGACGTGGATGTATTTACTGCTGATGCTGAGTCAATCGCTTCAACATATATATACTCGAGAAAAGTTGTCGTGGCATCACTCCCTCCACGTTTCTCTCGTATGATCAAATTCAATTTCATACGAGATGTCGTTCATTTCTACAACCCTCAATATCACACACGGCTCTATGTGTACAATAGTAGAATTCATACAAACAGGGCTAGCCACTCCACTTTAGTTAATATTATTTAGGATTAGGGAGAGTGTGTTGCAAATGCTACATGTACTCTAGAAACGTTATGCACGTAGAAGTGCGCACAACAGTTATAGGAAGTGCGTGGTCAAACAAATCCTTCATAAAAGCTGTTGATTTGTCGGAACTCGCCTTTCGTTCATAGGGCAGGGGTCTTTCATTCTAACAGACTGAGACGGCGCTTTTCAGCTTCCAATTTCCCTTCAAAGTCCGCTGAAGCCAAGCGCATAAGAGAACAGCTTTGGAAAAAAATCCGTGTGCCTTCGGCTGAGGCCACTGCACTAACCTCAACGAGTTAAATGTGGACCTTGTAGACTTCAACACTAAACCATTTCCCTCCTACAAGTACTTGGTAGTCGGCGAGCATTTAAGCCCTGTTCATCCCGTTTTGCTTCAGCTTCCATATCGCAACCGAGGCCTATTGACCTAGACCTGGCCAGCACAAGGGTCATAGGGCTGAGAGAGTGGCGATGCGTGTGTTCCCCATCCTTTTGCTCGTTAGTTCGTCGCTGGAATCCCTGTCCCAGGATGAGGCGGTGAAACAGCTAGCGCCTAAATACATGTATGCCAAGGGTGCTGCTATGTCGGCTTGCAGGGGAGTGTTACATTGCTTCCTTACATTCAGCTGACAAGTATAGCGCCGCTGAAGCTAAAGGTAATCTGCGTTGGATCAAAAGATGGAAAAAATTATCATCGCATGGTTGTAGGAAGCTAGAAAGCGTTAAGGATATCAAAAATTAGAAAACGTTGGAGTGGCATCGGAAGCTAGCACCCGTTGGAGTGAGGTTGCAAGCTATGAAGCATTTGAGGAACCGGGCTTGTATATAATGCTGTAGCTGTTTACCCAATTTATCTCATCAAATTTTATCTGCTCGAAATATTTTGTTCTATCTCTCGAGTTTCATACATTTGACACTTATGGCTCCTATCCAACTTGCTCACCTGCTTCTCCTTCCGCTCCTGGGACTCGCGTCTGCTATCCCAACCAGCAGCCCCATCCTCACAACATCTCTGCTCGTACCTCGTGAGGTCCCCAAGTATGGCGAATGCAAAGATCCCACCATCGAACTACTTCCCGCAGCGGGCCAGGGGTCCATAATGTTTCAGCCCAAAAACCAGGACTCCTTCAGAAAGGATATCGGCTCCCGCGCAGACTTCTACGTTATTGCAAAATTCATCTGCGCAAAACTCAAAGACGGTTGCGGTCCCAATGTGCCCGGCGAGACTGTACAAACATGCTGGGATAGCTATGGCCGCGCTAGTGCCTTGAGCCCAGAGGGCACTGAACAAGCCAAGTGGCAACAGCGCGTCGACAAGTTCAACAGAGGAATCAGGGGCGAGGATGGAATATCTCCACTGCCAGCTCCAGGCCCTGCACCTCCAGAGAGTGATCACTACGAAGT
Organism: Periconia sp. R9002; assembly: GCA_023627715.1. NCBI lineage: Eukaryota > Fungi > Ascomycota > Dothideomycetes > Pleosporales > Periconiaceae > Periconia > Periconia sp. R9002. Next base: position 17,990 of record JAMAHW010000044.1, on the reverse strand, counting down.
TGAGATTTGGGCGGGGCCGACGACCGTGAAGTATTATCCTGATGAAGGGACGCCGAATATGTACATCGACAGGATCAGCAACTTATTCTCGCTCAAATCGAATGGGGACTTTAATACGACAAATGACGAAAAGTTCGCGGGCGGGTGCACCATCAGCACGACAGGATACTCAGACAAGTACGCGAAGGGAGATACTCTCACGAAAGCGATGAAGAACCTCTTGCTCTCTATGCTGGACACTGATCTTATCGTGCGACACGCTTCAGAACGTACTCCAGTGAAGTGCAATGGCTGGGTGGAAAAAGATGGCTCTTGTTGCTACACCAACAAGAAGGACCCCGCGACCGGGAAGTGCCCCGACGGATATACATATCGCACGATGAAGCCGATGACTTTCCCCAACGAGTTCAGCATGCGGGCTACTATACAGCCAAACAACAAACGGGGGAATGGTTACATGAAGTGGAATATCAACTGTGGGAAATCGGGCATGTCAAGCAATATGTGGAAGAAGGATTGCCAATGGTGTGCGGATATGAAGATGCCCTTTGGAGATTTCCGGCTATCTACGCTTCAGAAGGACTTCACGAAGAATCTAGGTGGTATGCCTTCAACAATGTCGCTAGACTGTAATTCTATTCCTTGTAAATAGTTGCAAGTAGAATCCTGACACCGTATTTGTTCTATCCGTTCACGTCTTCGTTATGATCCAACGTCCCATTGATGACGGCATTCCAATCCGAGTCGAGAAAATCCAACGTACCTGGCCATGATAGATCAAAAGGAAACGCGTCTTGACCATTGTCAACACTGAGTATTTGACCCAATTCAGAAAGTGCAGGCTGTTCATTCCACGTTGATGTGAACTGAGAACACTGTTCAAGTTCATCATGCGACGAGACTGTAGTAATACAATAACGATCATTGCTACAAGACTGAGTCGCCATAGCCTCAGAAGCTACGGGTGGTTGTGCATGGGCTCTTGACACCAGAGCCTGAGTTCGAAGCAGACTGAGGCAGCTCCATATACTACCAGAGCCATGTTCTTCATATGTCTTTGTGGTATTCGCATGAAATCTTGTTTTGCAAGGAAAAAGGTCTTCGATCAATGACCATGCGCGGTCTGTCCCGGGGCCGGACGGATTATCCCGGAGACAGCGAAGGACGTAGGCAAGGGCGTACCATTGATTATAGATGTGGAAGAACCATTTGAACCGGGAAGGAAAACCTTCACTCGGTAATATATGATTGCTTTCCAGCGTATCGCAAGCTATCTTGAACGATGCTTCATGTACTTCAGGGGTAACTGTCTCTGCTTTTTTCTTTTGTTTTCGTCTACTGACTTCTCTTCTTAATTGCAGCACGAATTCTATTTTCTTGCAGGCAGTAATGGTGTGCTGATCCGCGACGCGTGTTATATCAGACTGTGCGCCATGCCCAGATGAAAGGCCATATCGAGCTGACATCATTTGCTCACGCTCTTTGAATAGGTCGCGCTTTTCTGTTATTCCAGAAGCAGCATCTGCAGAGTGTTGCTCTTGCAGACCAAGGATTGGATGCAGCACTCGGCAAGACTCAGTTTGGATCAGAAAGAAAGACATGTCTGTCCAACCCTTTGACTCCACCGGATAGCATGTCATGTCAGGATGGATTTGGTGGTCGTTTACGTTCCAAGGGAGTCGTAAATTTGGGTTTGTGACATCAATCGCCGGTTGCATCCCCTGATCCTCTAGGGCACGAGACTCGAGAACACACAGATGCCACCATAGACGAAGACGCATTTCTGTCTCGAACAAACTTATTCCCATAGAAGCACCATTACGGTGCAGACCAATCGATTGAGCGAGACGGATCGCCAGTCCATTGAGGACCCAAACCCTTCTACCAGTCTCATAGACTCGCAAACTGGTCTGCCGCACACATTGTTAGCCAGACGACGTGATTGGAAGGGGCGTGAGGTTTTCTCAGTCAAGGTGAATACTCACTATATAAATCGCGAGGGCTTGTACCGTCGTCGTGTCAGGATGGTTCAGAAGTTCTGCTCCCATAAGCAGTCGATCGAGGCATATCTTGAAGCGTTCCAATAGTATTGTTCTCTCACAGCCCAAGTCAATGAGATCATGATTGTCGTCATGAATATGAGCTGTGACTGCGGCAAAATAGATGGCGAACGTCAAGGCTACTGTTGGAGATCGTGCCGATTTGGGTTCCAAGATGGTAGATATGATGACGGATTGGGCAGTTGGTATATGTAAGATTTTGACGACCGGATCGACAGATTTGACGTACACATCCCAGAGCCGAAGTGCAAGAGCTGTATCTGGATAATAATCCAGTACATGGAATGCGGCCCCTGGACTAGCATACAGATTGTCCGGTGATGAATAAGTATGATCAGCACCTACTTTTCTTTCAAGATGCGATGGTGCTCTTTCCAACCCACTTGATTTCGTTAGGTCTATTTCTTCCTACTCAGCGTTTCAACTTAGTCTTTTGACATTCTTTAAACGAGATTGTGTTGCATAAGAGCCTCACATAGTAGCAATTTAGGAAGTCATGTCTTACATCATGGAGCAGCGTCTTGTCATCCAAATCCTCCATGGATTGCAAATCATGTTGATCATCCAACAAAAGCTGCCATGTAGATTTGCCGGGGCGTGTTCTACCCGAATCGTCTATGGCAAATCTACTCCCCTCAAGTTGAACTTGAGCTTGAGACTCGTGCCCACCATGATCCCTAGCAATTCTCGTGTTGGTCTGGCTAGCCTCAGAAAGACGAGACAATAAAGTCTCAATATTCTCCAAGCGGCTGCAGATATCTTGCAATGTGTTTGTTTTTCGTGCGACGTCGTTCTCTTTTGTGGGATACACGCAGGCAACAGCAGACCTCGAGCAGTTGGTGCAAGGGTCTCCACGGTCGCAGCGTACTTTCCTTTGGTGACATCCTTTACATGAGCGTGCTGAAGTCCTATAGTTCTGCGCATTTGACCTCATATCGGCTTGGGGTAGGTCATTGTCATTGATAGCATCGTATGGCCTTTTTTGTACGGCCATTGATAATAGTTGATGCTAGATGCTTTACTTTTCGATGATGAGTTGTAAGAAACGCAGCCTTCTAGTGAACTGAAAGTGAGATGCTGATCTGAGTTGTATCCTCTGTGGTGGACAATGACTGCCGGTGGATGGAGGAGTTCTCTGGGCCTGTCTTACATAAGCCGGCATTCTCGGTGCCGGTGGGTCCGAGGCCTGGAGGATGTAAAGGTGCTGGCCAATGGCACTCCAGCGGCGACGGGATGGAATGCCTGCGAGAAGCCGAAGATGGGAAGATGATCACAATAATGATATCTGTTATATAGACATGATGGTCCTTTAAAGTGTGAGATCATGATATTTGCACCTTGAATCGCATCCCCTCATCGTGTCTTGACCAGTTCCTTCATCCAGATCAATAGCACATCTGCAACCTTTTTTTTTCCAACATGCCAGACGCTGATATCAGAAACGATGCAGATGCAGGATTGGGCTCCATCTCTCCAAATCCGGGTTCTGTCAATGGATGCCCGGAGCTCAAAACCGGGTTTGTCACGGAATGGAGTCAGGGAAAGAAGATTTATCATACTGCGGTGCCTTGTTTCCTGGCATTTCTGATGTAAGTTATCAAGGACGCAGCATTTCGGTTGTTCCACACTGTCGACTTCGGGCTGACCGAAGAAAGTACATTTTCCGCAACCATTACCGTCCCAGCCACCAATGCGCTCATGACTGAGTTCAGTATTAGTCGTACCACAGCTCTTCTTTCGGGAACCTTATACATGTTAGGATTGGCATTCGGCCCTCTGATCCTCGCTCCTCTGTCAGAAATCGCTGGACGTCGCTGGCTGTACATTGTGACTTCAGCAAGCTTGGTTGCTTTTGCTGGTGGTTCTGGAGCCGCACGAAGATTTGCCACACATCTAGCTTGCCGATTCCTCTGTGGATTCTTGGGATCCGCTGGAGTTGCCATTGGTTCAGGAACAATTCTTGACGTATGGGGTCTTACAAAGGCTGGGCAGTTGGCAAGCCTGCTCTTTGCTTGTGGCCCATTCTTAGGACCGTCTCTCGGTCCACTGGTAGGAGCTTATGTCATGCATGAATATCAAGGAAATTGGAGATGGACTCAATGGACGATAGCCTTGATAGGAGCACCTGTCTGGGTTTTGACCTTGTTCATGAAGGAGACCGCTGAGTTCCATATACAACATACCACCAAACAATCGGGCGGGTTCGGCATTTTGCTGTTGACTTTTTCTACACTCAAGGCTGCAGTACTTCGATCAGCCGTCATGCTTACTACCGAAATTATCGCGATTATCGTGACTTTATACACAGGATATGCATATGCAGTAGTATTCAGCTTCTTTGCAAGTGCCCCTTATGTCTTATCGTTAGACTATGGGTTCGATACTCGACAGGTTGGCCTCGCTGTCGCCGGTGTGATCCTAGGCTATGGCCTCGCTACAGTCATCCTGATGATTCTGGAGAACGCACTTCATACTCGATATTTGCGACAAGGACGCAGTGGCTATTCAGCACCGGAGCAGCGACTGTACGCCGCCATGATTGGTAGCATCTTTTTGCCTATTGGGCTGTTCTGGTTCGTTGAATCTTTCGCTATAGAATTTTCACTGATGTTATAGTGGTAAGCTAATGCTCACTACAGGTACGCATGGGAGGCTCATCCAGGTGGTCACTGGGCAGCACTTATGGCCAGTGGCATACCCTTTGGCCTTGGGACTTTCATCGTCTTCGTGAGTTCTTTCTTGCGCAATCAATGGTCGTCAACTAAAAAGATTTGAAGTTATCCTCCATATCTTACCTTGTTGTATCGTATGGCGCTGCTACGTCCGCGTCTGGTATGTTCATTTATCACATCGCAACTGTACAGATCGAGGCTGACTACAAAGTAGCTGTTGCTGCAAACGGATCTTTTAGGTACCTTCTGGGGGCAGTATTCCCGTTGTTTACCGTTCCGATGTACGAAAAGCTGGGCGTTCATTGGGCTGGAAGCGTGTTCGCCTTCTTATCCTTAGTGCTTGTTCCAATTCCGTGGATATTGTTCAGATTTGGCCCAACACTACGGAAGAAAAGTAGTTTGATATTATCTGCATGAGGAAGTCGTAGAGGAGAATAGCGATAAGCCTAGTGACTTATTTCATTCGGTCCCGGCGTTACTTGGGGATTGTGATAAGGTTCTCATAAGGGTGGCATAACGGATTCGAGCAAATGTATCGGCAGAGGAAGATGTAAAAGAGACCCTTCTCAAATATATTGACTCTGTCGGTGAAGTGTACTGCACCCTTGATTTTTGACAACGGCTTGTGAATTTTCCACAGATCACAGTAGACTATATTGAGATGATTTTGATTAATGCCTAATATTCTATAGTTGTGTGACGTGTGCAAGAGTTGGCAATTCCAAGGTCGCCATCTTCAAGTCATACCAAAATTCAAAGATTGCTGGGGTTTTTCTCGATGAATGTAAATGTTGGTAGACGTGTCGTGCAACGTTCGCTGCTACAATCTATTTCAAATTGATAATTATAAGAGGATCCAGTCAATTATCGATGGTGGAAATGTATATAACAGTCCCGTTGACCTTGTATTGCAAGAAACACAGGATGTGTGCCCTGGCCAAGAATTATTGGTGGTGAGCATTGGAACTGGGAGTTTCTAGTTGTTGCCCTTTTGGAAGATGCCGTTGAAAGTATGCTGGGTCGGTAGATGCGGCTACCTGAAACTCGACACCCAGCCAAATCACTGATGTGAAGCGTGGAAAGGATGCCATGCTCCTTCGGTCTGCGACATATACTAGTCGCTAGAGTAGCAGGCGCAGACGCAGAATGGCATGGAGATGGTGGTAGCGAGAACGGCGGTGGAGTACGGTTGGGAGAGTTATTCACAGGAGAAAGGTAGTAATACTTGCATGTTAATCGTTGACAAAGAAACACGGAGGAAGAACTGTGAATCCAAAGCAACAAATGTTATGCTCGGAGTTGTTGGAGTTAATGAGTTAGAGTGAAATACTCCATGGTTGGGAAGAACCGGCTCTATCGGCTGGGCAAGTTAATACCAAAATGCGTTCGCTGGTACCTGGAAAAGCTTCATTGGGATAGAAAGAAGCCGACATGGCTTACCTTTCTGACTTTATAGGCAACTCGCGCAAGTTTGACGATAAGCTGAGCGGAGTAGGGCAGTAGAACTAAAAGCTTTGTGTTGAAATGATAGTCGATGGGCCATGATTGTTGGATGAGCCTTTCCAGTGGGCGAGCATAGACTCGTCTTCATTCTGGTATGATTTCCCTTGTCTGCAGGCGAAGATCTATCCTCCGAGTCTTGCTCGACTACGTCCTCTGACTCTTCCAATCACGGCAACTCAATACCAGTACCATTTGGTATATGATTGTCTTCTGGATTCAGCAAAGTCAGTGCCATACAGTTCATTACGCAGAATGTGCCACCGAACACCATTTCATAGTTTCGTGTATCAATCAAGAGATACGACGTAACTCCTGCCCGCAGACATTGGAAAGTCGAAAGTCCGGTGTCATATCGCAAGGCTATCAATGCACTGCGTGAAAAAGTAGGAATAACACTATGATCCTGCCAAACCACCCCAGGGCGTATGGGCTCTATCTTCATTCCAGACCAGATGGCTCGGTGTTGTGAAACTATTCATGACACTGAGGGGTCGAAAAGGGAAGCCCCAATCATGTGGATATTCAAGAGCGGTACGAATAGCGGGGCCCTCGAATGCATCCCACAACTACCTTTCCAAGCTCTAATATCGTCTGGCTAATCTGCAGCTCTAGGTAGAGGAAGTCCACCACCAGCGCGACTATTAAAGCAAGGCTGTGTTGGAGAAATGACGGCGCACACAACAATCCCACCAATCATTGATTGCGGTTCAGCGGGCGCGTTATTTGTGCTCGTTGGGGGAAGACAGAAAGGAAGGGAGAGGACGAGGAGCTTTATCAAATGCAGACTCGTGGGTGTGCGGGGTCATGGCTTAAGAGTACGGCTACACAATGGCTTATGATTGGCGGGTGCTACTGTAATATATGCAGGGAAGCACATATGCGCAGCATAATGATGGTTTGAGGGAACAACTGTGGAAGAAAGTTCTACGCCCAGATAAGGTCACGTGAAAAGTCATGTCACATGTAAATCATGCAACTTTGCTACCAAACTGGATCGATTCGGCAGTCGGTGGGTTGAGTATAAGGATAGGTGGCTACGGTTTACATCCTAAGTATGGCTGAAGCGGAACAACTTCCTCCCGAATCAATTGATAGACCTGCAGTTTCTGCCATAAGCTGAATCGACCCATCTTGCGACAATCCATGCTGCGATCAATCGTATCATCGTTTATGGGATACGAGATACGAGTAATTTAAAACGATACAAGAGCAGAAAACCCTGCAGATTGGGGGTGATTTCCGCTATAAATCTTCCAGTCCCTCAATCTCACCCCCGCTTGTCTCGTTTCCGGCGACGATAATGCGACAACGCGAACTCACACATCACTAGAGAAAAAACCAAAATACAACATCGGAGCCCACAATGGAAGACTCCCAGGACTTGCAAGCTCAAAACCCCAAAGTCTTAGATTTCCCCGAACAAGGCGACATAACCCAACCTGGCCCGGGTAAGCGCAAATTCCAGCCCCATGGCCTCGACCAACCCCTATACTTCCCGTTACTACAGGGCCGGGTTATAAGGTTGATCGAACTGAGCCCAGGAGCATGGAACGACCCGGTATCCATCCGGCTGCTCATCACAGAGCTTCACCATGCCCCTGAATACGATGCCCTCTCCTACGTCTGGGGCGACGCCGCTAATACAGTGCCCATTCTCTGCAACGGGAGAGAGTTCAAGGTCACGCTCAATTTGCTCGCAGCGTTGAAAAGAATCCGCCTCACGTATCGAACGAGGATTGTGTGGGCCGACGCTGTAAGTGACTCCCACACCCTAAGAAAATCGCCGAGTTCCGAAAATAAATACGTAGAGATCATAAGCCAATAACGGAGCTACACTTTACAGATATGTATCAACCAAAGCAACGATAGAGAAAAAAGCCACCACGTTGCGTTCATGAGCGAGGTATACCGCCACGCACACAAGGTCCTCGTCTGCATGGGCCGCGACACGGACGGCGCCGCCGAGGACGTTGCCAGCCTGGTGTATGACATGACGCAGATGATTTCAAAGTACAAGTCCATCGCCGACATGCCGGTGCTGGACCCGACAGACTCGCTCTACGACGACGCTAGGTGGAAGTCGCTGGCCAAATTTCAGAAACTCCCGTGGTTTACGCGGACATGGGTTCTGCAGGAGGTTGGTTTGGCTAAGGATCCGAGAGTTCTGTACGGACCCGTCGAGTTTGCCTATCGGGATCTGATGAAAGTGGCCGCGTGGACGATGAGGAGGGCGCCAAATCTGGATACTAGGGCTGGCGTGTCGTTCGTCTCGATTCATGTCGACTGGGAGAACTGGTTGGAGAATTGGCGGGACACGGCGACGTATCCGGAGAACAACATTGTGGATTTGGTTAACCAGGCGCGGGGCATGAATTGCAGCAATCCCCGCGACCATGTCTACTCTCTTCTGGGACACCCTCTTGCGAGGTTGGAGGATGGTACGGGACTCATCATGATGCCCGATTATGAGAAGGATCATATGCAGGTATGGTTCGAGCTTGCTGTCCAACTTCTAAAGAAACACGGCCTTTCCATCCTCTCCCCAGTGGAGCATAATGAGGACCAGCTGAAGGCAGACTATCCTTCTTGGGTTCCTTGGTGCTGGCCGGAGGAGTACACGTCCTGTACTCTTGGCGTCTACTATGGCTTTTTTTATCGTGCTGATGGAGGGATACTTTCGGCACCCTCAGGCAAGAAGCCTTCTGTTGACGACTTACATCAGCTGCATGCACAAGGTGTTTACTTTGACGTAGTGGAGGATGCTTTTCCTTTCACGGCTGATGATTTAGCCTCAAGCCCAGAGAAGTTGCGGTCGATGCTTGCTTTGGGGAGAGAGGGGTCAACAAAAACCGATGTGGATTCCACTTTTGCGCTGTGTTCAATCTGGCAGCAAGCACGAAAGTTAGGGGAGAGCTCGGCATCTGCCTATGGCGATGCCTGGCTCGATGCATTTTCACTTACCCTCATCGCAGGTATAACGACGTATGATTGCGCAGAGGACGACATGGACAGACATCGGCGTGACTTTCGAGCCTACTTCCGGCTTTGGCTGGAGGCCGTCTATGATTTGAAGTCTCCAGGCTTAGAAACAGTTCTAGAATTCCCTGGCGTGGTAAATAGTGCTATAATACCAGGTCCCGGGGATGGGGATGCTGAAAGGTACTATGTCGATTTTAAATTGATGGGCGACGGTAGGAGCTTCTTTTTCACTAAGAAGGGATACTTCGGACTTGGGCTTTGGCCAACGAAGCCTGGTGACGTCATCTGCATTCTTTTCGGGGCGAAGTGTCCTTTCGTTTTCAGACAACAGGACCCTCGGGATGAAGAGAGTCGACAATACAAGCTGGTTCAAGAGGCATATATTCATGGGATAATGAGGGGCGAAGCGATCGCAACTTTGAAAGCTGGGGAAGTGGAAGAAGAGAGTTTCACAATCTGCTAGGCAATCCAGAATATCTCTTCGTGTTCGTTGCTAAGGCGGTATACAGTTCGACGGCAAAATATCTCAATGATCGGCGGCATACACCTCATCTTAAGAGGGATGAATTCGAATCGGTTTTTCGCCCAGCTATTGTGAACAGGAAGCTGTAGAAACGTAAGCAGAATTTTAAGATAAGGGGCGACAACTAGTGCAATGCGATAAAGAATTGAGCTGTTCCTGTGACTGCTGTGACCGCAGATCGGCTTTGCAGCAGGTCATCTTGTTTAAGGATGCCTCCTGGCTTGGGAAGAACAGGCAAACACGGTTATGGGAAAGAACGACAACACTCTTGTTCAGCATCTGTCACGCTGGTCTGTCGATAGCAGGAATAGTCACCATCACGATTACATTCACCACAGGCACTGAGCCCCGCTGACTCGATCCAGTCATATTGTGTAAACTTCAGCTGACCGCCGGCGCGAATGTGAGTGTATTCTCTATGCAACATTGGCCCATGGACTCATACTAATGGTTGGCATTACCTGTAACCCAGACCTCACCGGTTTAGCGTCCTGCAGGAATACTTCATCCCGCGCCGTGCGGCGAGTCATCGTGCCTTCCGCAGGCCGGCTCGACACAAATGTAGTTACACCTCAGCTCTTCTAACCATGTATGGTTAAATATGATGAGGTAAGAAGAAGAAAATGTAACGAAGTACTGGCTGCCCTTGCTTCCTCCGAACGTAAGCAATAATACATTATTGCCCAGATGGGCTGAATGTGCCCAGTCTGCCGTCTTCTCATTCGTTCTCCCCTCGCCCCCCGAGGCGCCGGGGAACTATCTTGCAATTTTGGCCCCCACCCCATGCTACTGTGCCGCATTGTGCTTTGTATAATAGCGGAGGAGCTGAACGCTGTTAGCGCTGTTAGCGCTGTGCCTCCTTTGTTTCTTTCATTCTTTCTATTTTAAAAACGGGTACGGTGAGAGTGCTGGAGGTAGATGCAGCTATGAAAACCGGCGCTGACGAGCCGCTCGTGTCTAACTTTGAGGTTGGACCTATCTGTAATAGGCAAATCCTATAGGGTCTATGGGATTTAAATGTGGCACGTGTACGCTAAAAGATAGGGGGCTATAGGATTTAGGGTTACTATTATAAATCTTATAGACTTAAGATAATATTAGATTTTAATATAACTTTATAGGGAGGTGCAGCGTAATTTAGTAATTTAATTACTATATTTTATATATCTATTAAGTTATGTTTTATAGTAGAATATAGGTAGGAAGGGTAGTGTATTAATGTTAGCGTAGCAGCTACTAAGTAAAGCTATATACCTAATTAATCTAGGGTAACTATACTATAATCTAGGGTAGAATACTATTAGCACCTTTACTATAGCGCGTATACTAGTATTTTTATTTACTATTTATACTTACTATAGAGTAATTAGACGTAATTTTTACGTATCTACCTACGCACTATATTGTAATATATAAAACGTACTACTAAGGCCTACTATAGTTATAGCTATAAGGCTATTTAAATAGTAAGTATAAGAAACTAACTTCTAAAATATAATAGTAGATTACTTTAGCTATAGTATTATTCTATAGATAAGTAAAAATAAAAGATAAAGTTATATTTCTTAAGCTAGAGGCTACGCCTATACTATACTTACCTATATATAAGAACACGTTTATATACGTAAAGGCTACACCTAGTAATAAGATATATAAATACATCTATTAATAGCTAAAGTATATCTAGAAGTATTACTAGGAGAAGTATAAGTAGAAGAACTTTTAAAAGTAAAGTTAATAAGCTTAAAAGTTACTAGCTAAGTATCTAATAATATAGGTAGAAGGTATAGTATATTAGAAGTTCTAAAGTATAGGCTAGTTAGGTAGGTTATTTACTATTAGCCCGTCCTAGCTAAATACGTATATAGTAGATAGAGAGGATAAAGATATCTAGTGCGTAGTAGTAATATTATTAAGCTAGGCTACTATTAATATTAAGGTAAAAAAGAAGGAGTAGTAGAACTATATTAAAGTAGACTAAGATTAGTACTTATTCTACGTATAGCTAGATTACGTAGGGTAGGTAAAGTATTTATAAAGTTTTAATTATAGCTAGTTATTAACTACTATATAAAAGCCTAGCTCTAAAAAAAAAGCGCTAAATTAAGTATATTAGGCGTTATAAATAGTTATCTATAAGACCTAGTAGTTATTACGGCTAGATGTAGTAGGGATAGTAGCTATAAATTATATTAACTAGCGTAAGGTAAGTAGTAGTACTAATAAGAAGCTGTTTAACGTATAATAGATAGAAAGGATAATAATTAAGTATAGCGGGTAGTAGTTAGAAATTATATAGTATATATAGTAGACCTACGCGTTGCCCAAAATTAGTATAGGAAAAAGAAAAAGAAAAGAGGTATAAGGGAAAAGGCTATTATATTAACTTACTATAAAATAGGCTATATTACTATAGAAAATAGAAGCTATTATAGGGTAGGATAGTAATAAGAGTAAGGAGGACTAGTTTAAAAAGATAGATAGTAATAATAAGCTAGGCGAAGAGTAAGAGTAGAAGCTAGAAATAGTTATATTAACGTTTATATTATATTTATTAAACTACTTACTAGGTAATTATAAGTACTATAGCGTATTAATTAGCGCTATAGTAGTAATAAGTATTAACGTAAATAGTAAGTAGGTTAGCTTACTACTATATACGCTAAAGTAAACTACTATTATTAACGTATTATATATACTAGTATTATATAGAGTAGCGTAGATATATAGAGTAGAGATAGCCTAGCTAGAAGTAGAGAGGCTAGATTACAGTAAAGCAGAAAAGAAGGTGTATAGCTATTTTAACTTAGTATAAAATATAGCTAACTACTTTATAACGTTAATAAGCTACTATAGCTAGCTAACCTCTATAGATACTATTCTATAATTAAAGGCGTATAGGATAAAAATCTAGTTTAACACTAGCGTAGAGGGCGTAATTAACTAAGTAGATAACATATTATTATATAGGTATATCTATTTTAGTATAGTATAGTTATAGTTAATAGTCTATAGCGTAGTAGCTAGTATATAGCAGCACCTAATAAAGAAGCTAATACTACTATAAGTAGATAATAAAAGTAAGCTAGTACCTAGTATAACTACACTACTAGCTATCTACTAGAATTAGTTAGTTAATAACCTAGCTAAGTAGAAGATAGGGTAGAGCTTTATAGAAGACGTCTAAAACTAAGAAGCTATAAACGTACCTAGGCCCCTATTATAGCTAGAGTAGTAGATTATTAAGAAAAGGTTATTACAAAAGGTATTTATTAATATAGCAGCTACCTAAAAAGCTATAGTAGCTAGCTAGCCTATAGTATAAAGCGTAGACTACGTAAAGTAGTACTAGTAAACTATATAAGTATTCTACTAAAAGTTAGTTATACTAGTATATATAATATATAGGTTCCTAGCGTAGGTGTTAGAGCTGCTAACTATTTAGTATAAGAATAGCGTAAATAGGGAAAGCTATAAAGTATTTATTAAGAATAGGTTAATAAGAATAGTAACTTAATACTATAAAAATATTAAGTTAATAGAGTAGTCTAAAGTAATTTACTATTATCTACTATATAAAGTAGGTAAGTTACTAGTATATTATCTATAGTTTACGCTACTATTTTAGGAAAAAATAAAGGGTATTATACGCAGCAGAGCTATAGAGAGTAGTATATATATTTAGTAGCTTAAGCCTAAAAAGAAGTAGAAAGCGCTATAGTAGAAAAGGTTAGCTATAAATAAAAATAATAGAGAAAGTAGGTTAGAGAAGGAAAAGAAAGAGGAAAAAGAAAAAAGGAAAGAGCTAGCTATAAAGCTATAGAATGCTAACTACGTTAAATACGCCCTCTAAAAGATATTACTAAAGTATATAAATATTAAGCTAAATATTATAGCGTAGAGATATAGAAGTAAGGCTATCTACTATAGGTATATTAGTAATAAAATAGTAGTATAAGCCTACCTATAGGTAGATAAGAAAAAAGATAGTAGTAACTATAAAGAGGATAAGGTAGCTAATCTATAAACTAAGTATAGCTTATACGTTAGTAGGTTAATATATAAGTAATATATTAGTAAAGCCGTATTTAGTACTAAGTCTAAGTAAGTAGCGTTCTAGAAAGTTAGCTAGGAATAGTACGTATTCCTATATATAGCGTATATAATTAAGCTCTAATTTAAGAGGTTATAGACTTAAGTAGCGCGTAAGAAGGTAATTAAGAAAAAGTACTAGTAGTAAAGGATAATATAGTACGTAGACGTAAAGCACTAGTTAAAAAAGATAGTTAAAAAGTAGGCTACGTTCTATAGCGTTTAGAAGCTAGCGTTATAAGCTATTATATAGTAGGAAAGCCCTATTATAGCTATTATAGAGATAGGAGTAGAGAAGAGTATACTAATTATACTACTAGCATTTATATCTACTAGCGTTATAGTTATTATTATCCTACTAGTATTATTACAAGTAAATATAGAAGAGTAATACTACTAGCTAGGTATAACGTATATAAAGTAGAGTAGCTATTAGCTAAGTAAGTAGGTATAAGTAGTGCTAGTTATGCCTAAGTTAGTAGTAAGTAAAGTATTTAGATAGTTCCTTAACTACTAGCGGGTGATAAGTTAGCTAAACTAAATTATAGTAAATAAGTACTACGCGGTTCTAGATTTACTATAAGGCTAAAGAGAGTAAATACTAGTACTATAAAAGCTAATAGTAGTTAAAACGTAGGTAGTGTACTTAATAGTAACACTATAGCCTAGTAAAAAGGCTTAGTTTATATAGTTAATAGGTTTATTAAGTAAGGAGTAGTGCTAGTAGTTCTATAGTAGTACTACCTACCCTAATATTTACTACTAAGTCTATAACTATAATATAGAAAAGGAGGAGGAGGTAGTAAAGGCGTTAGTAGGTAAGCTAATAAAGTAGTACTTATATAGCTAAGTAATTATATACTATAGTAGTATAGCTAAGATAGTATAGTTAGTAGAAGTACTATAGTACGTCTACTACTACTATAACGTAAAAAGCTAGAGGGAAAAAAATAAGTTAGTAGAGTAGCTAATAAGCGGGTCGTAGTAGGTGTTTATAGTAACTAATACGCTAAAGTTAAGAGTAGACGTACTCTTAATTTAAGTAGTAGTATATATAAGAGTAGTATAAAAGGTATAGTATTATATATAAAAAAGTAGATAGGTAGGCTAAGATAGCTAAGCTAGTGTGAAAATAGGCTATAGGTATAGTAGATAATAGGCTAAACTAGCTTAATTCTAAAAGTACTAGTAGCTAAAGATTCTATAAATACCTACCTTTCTCTATATAGGTATTTACTACTTTTATCTATCTTAGGCTGCTTTAGTTACGTCTAGTCTACTCTAGTTACGTCCCGTCTACTCTATTTTTATCTAGCCTATCTTATTTATAGCTAACCTATCTTATACTTCTTAAATATTACTATTTAGAGTTTTTCTACTAGAGTTTTTTAGTCTAGAGTATACTATATTGCTCTAGTCTAGGTATAGCTAGTTTAGGCTAGATATAGCTAACCTATAATAATGCCTCCTCTTTTAGGCGAGTCTATCCTAGACTTATAAGGGGTACTTTAGGTAGGTATTATAGAGTATATTTATAGTAAAGATTTCTAATATAGTAAAAAAATTAAAAAGGGGAGAGTATTTAGTAAGTAGTAGTAAGGTAAGAGGAGGTAAAGTTAAATTACGTAGCGTACGTAACTACGTAAAGTAAGAGAAAGTTAATACTACTACCTAGAGTAATAATTAAGACTCTACTTTCTACCTTCTTATACTTCTTTTTAATTATTAACCTTACTCTAACTACTTTACTATTACTACTCTTAATTACTCTCTCTAATACTTTCGCTTTTTTATACTTTACGCCTTATACGCCTACTTCTAACGCTTATAACTATACTTTTTTTATTTTTTAGCTTAAACTAGGCCTCTCTTAGTTAAAATAGCTCCTAAGACTTAGATATTAGTCTCTCTAAGTATAAACACTAAAGCTAGCTTTATCTTTAAGATTAAAATTATAGATACCCGCTTTATAAAAGCTTAGAAGGGAGTTTTTACTAATTATATAGTTCTTATTCTCTTTATATATAGTCTTTATATAGGTTAGGTTACTAATTAGAGTAAGAAGTTAGCTACTAAGACCTAGAAAAAGATCTCTAGTTATATTCCTTATATTTATATTCTATAATCTTTTACTATAATTTTTAGTAGTTAGTACGCTAATAGATACTTTTACTTTAGCTATATAGCCTTCTAGGGTAAGTGTAGATTAATAAGTCTCCTCTAATCTAGTCTAGACTATTTTTATTCTAACCTTTTATATTAGCCTAAAGCTAAAAACGTTCCTATAGTAATACGTTATATAAAAGTTATCTTTAGAGATATTCTTTTTAAGCTTTCTACTAAGCTACTTCTACACTACTTTATAACGTTCTCTAAAAATAAAGATAAATTCCTTTCTACTAAAGATAAAGATAGAGAAATAATAGTTATCTATCCTAAAATAGGTAGCGCTACGCTAGCTACTAGTAAGCTAAGGGAAATCTATATAAAGTACTAGTTATAAGTAATATCCTAAGATAGTTTAGATTAAACTTTACTAACTATATCTAGCTAAGATTTTAGTAGTACTTAGAGTTTTAGTTATCTTTAATTCTATAGCAGTACTTAATAGGAAGTTTTTTTCTCCTTATAACGTATATCTAAGTATAAGGCTTAGAAGGTAGCTAGTTCTATAACCCCTAGTAAGAGAAAGAAATATAAAATCTTATATAATTTAGTAAGTACTAGGGCGTTTTAGCCTAGACTAAACTTTACTAACTTAGCTTAAGATAGTTCTCTAAATATAAAAAGTAACTTAGAGTTAGTTAGCTATATTTTATTTATAGATACTTAAATTTCTAAGCTTAAAAGGTAACTTAATAATAATTAAGGTAGCCTTAGGTCTAAGGATATAATAAAGAAGATGCTAGGTTAATATACTACTAAGATTTCTATATACAATAGTTGCTTAAAGATACTAAAAGAAGATATCTAAAACCTCTAGATACTTACTTTAACCTAAGCTAACGTAAAAGTACTTACTTACTTTAAAAATAAGGTTAAAGTTTATAAAGAAAAGCTAACTTAGTTAGTATAGAAAGTAGATAGTTTACCTTAGTCTACCCTAGTAGCTTCTAATCTAAGTAACACCTCTAATAATAAATTAGTTTAGAAGCTTAATTAATAAGCAGAGCTTATTTAAACTTTATAAGAGGGATATACTACTAACTAGGTAAAAATAGCTAAGATAGAGTAGAGGTTTACGTTTTTAGAAGTAGTTAAGAATAAACTAAGTTAGTTTTCTTAGAAGTTTAAGATAGTTAATACTTTTATTAGAAATTTATTATACTAGCTCTAGACTACTACTAATACTAAAGGCTTCTCTAATTTTCTTAAAGCTTTTAATAATTAACCTAGGGTTATTAAATTATTAAAGCTTCTAAGTATAGTTATTAATTACTTTAATTACTTAGAAGGGCTTAAGCGTTATAGGGATAGTTTAGTATTATCTCTTACTTAGTTAGCAGCTCTTAAGAAGATAGTAGTAGATTTAGTTATTACTAGGAAGGACTTAAATAAACTAAAGTAGTCTACTTAAAGGTTCCTATTCTAGAACGTTACTTTAGAAGTTTAGAGAGCTTATATACGTCTTAATAGTTTTATTACATATACTAATAAGAAAGAAAAGCGTATATTAGGATCTAAGTCTTTTAAAAATTTTATAAAGAAAGTTAATTAGCTTTATAAGAGTTATATTATAGAGACTATAGACTAGGATAGTTTAGACTAGTTTATTAAAAAACCTAACGCTCTAACTCTTAATATATATTTACTAGTTATAATATATTTAAAGAATCTTAAAGAGCTCTATAAGCCTTTTAAGGACTTAGATAAGAATAAGATAAATATACTTCTAACTTTTGTAGAAGTTTATAATAAGTATATTAGTACTACCTATATTCTAGATAACTATAGGGGTGCCTTTTAGTATAAGAAGTAGATAATTAAGGGTTTTAAGGGTATAAGGCTATTATTTTCTATAATAGCCTATATTTTAGTAGATCCTAGTAGACTAGGTAAGACTAAACTAGAAGTGTCTATATTTCTATCAAATCAGACGTAAATGGGATTATGAGTATAATCCCTTTGAATACGGCTCGTGCACTCTGAACGACAGGGGCT